>MJUU01039847.1:5232-19509 GCA_002080025.1 Modiolus philippinarum
ATCGTAGTTTTGTCCTTAGCTATATTTGATATTATTAATTATTCGGATTTCGTTTGGTTTTATGCATTTTTTACATTTTTTGAATATGGATTGCCTTTGTTTGGGTTCTAGTGCTGCAGATGAGGAATTAATATCCGAAATGGCCATACAGCTCATTCAAATTATTGCAGTTGGAGTAAACATATGTGTTATGGTCTCATGTTCCTTTACTCCATATCCTTTCGTAAAATATTTAGCATATGTGTTATGGTCTCGTGTTCATTTACTCCATACCCTTTCGTAAAATACAGAAGATCACTATGAGGAAGATGAGTATAAAAATGTGATTTGAAATTCCAATCACTGGACATAGAAGTTTCTTCAAACATTTTTTTTTCTACTTAAGTCGAGCATCAAAAATGTCTACAGGACACAAGTCAGATATCGTTATAAGACTCACACATGCAACCATGTTTAATTCTAATCTAATTGCAGCCTAATCAAAATGAAAATTGATTAATATCTCTGTTTAACCATGCAAATTTGTTTGAAATCGGATAAGACATCGCTTCGTAACAATTTGTTGAAAAAAAAGAGTGACCGAGTACCTTGTGTACATCTCTGTAGGATTGCATATTTCAACATTGCTGTGATAAATAATTGCAAAGATTTCAACATCGAAATCGGATAAGAAATCGCTTCATTAAAGTTTTTTGAAAAAAGTAACCGAATACATTTTGTACATCTCTGTAGGATTGCATATTTCAACAATGGTGTGATGGATAATTGAAAAGTCATAGTAGGGTTGCACAATTCATCATTGGTGTGATGGGTAATTGCAAAGTTATAGTAGGATTTCATATTTCAACATTTGGGTTATAGTGAAGCTCATCGAAATATTGCACTTTCCGTAGTTTCCATTACTAAACGTAGACTGTCATAAATTCTAAATTAGGATAGAAACAGTAGAAAGCATATTTTGCGATTCCTATTTGGATATATAGAATACCATTTCTAAACTTTAGGCTATTAACACTCAATGTCATATATGATTGACAACCGTGTAATTTTGTTTATAAATAATTTGAAATTAGCATTATTTGAACTTGACGTACAGAAAAATTTTATTACAGAACAAAACAGTGATAAACTGATTTCTATTATAACAGCAGGTATATCGAATATCGATGATATCCTTTACTATTGACAATCGCTAGTTTTTAGTGATACAAATGTAAACTGATTTCTATTATAACAGCAGGTATATCGAATATCGATGATATCCTTACTATTGACAATCGCTAGTTTTTAGATTATATTCACAACATCTGAAACTAAATAAAGCAAAGAATGATTCTAAATACTGACCTTTTCCTGATCTAACTACCATCATTGACTCTGCTAAAATTGAAAAAAGGGATGATTCTTATTTTACTATTACTAATTTCCCTTTTCTTGATGGCGACGTTCCTCAACAAGGTTACAGATTTCAAATTAAGTTGTTAAAAACATTTAAAAACATTTATAGAAGATACACAAGTGATATAAATGATAAAAGTGAGGGCCACTGTTCACGTAATGCCCTTATTACTAAGGGAATTTTTCATCCTCGTTTTTACACAGCGTAACAGCAAATATAGAGGAGGAAGCATATATGCTTTGGGGGAAGTTTTGACACGTTTTTGGTGGTTGACTGGAGAAAAGTTTGTTCACTATTCCACCGCAGTTATGTAGTAATGCTATATACAACGGAACTCAGCAACAAATAAGCCTTTCGATGGTCGACAATATAAAGATCATAAAGATCCACGTCTGCACATGCTCTAGTTTTTCCAAACACTTCAACATAGTTTCAAATTTTCGGGTGAAAAACGATATTTTCTACAAATTTGACTTTCATAATTAAAGGATATGGAGTACATGCACATGAGACAAATTCTCTACAAATACATAAGCAAAGGAACAACGCTTTTATTGTTGTTCTTCATCTTGAAGTCACATGAGACCTTCAACAATGAGCTTTCATGTAAAATATACATGCATAGGAATAATTTTACTTGTTCAAATGCAATTAGAAATTTGACTAAGACTTGGGCACCCAAAAATACGTGCCACCATCGTTGCTCGAATGTTGTATTTGTAACCGTTGGGGAAAGCAGTGGTTATAGATTTTGTTTTATTATCAAAAAAATATGCAGTCTCTTAGATGCTAAAAACCTGTCTCAAATGCATTTACTGCATTTGTCGCTTTTTGCCAAATGACAATTTCATTGGAAGAAAATATCTTTATGAAAATCGAAGTCATGTATTAAAATTGATTACAATTAACTGCTAAAACTTCCCTGAATGCTGCGAAGTACACGGAAGCGTAGCATACCCGAGATTCAATCTTATAATCCGTTTTTCAATATAAAACTCTCATAAAATTAATGAGTTACTATCTTTACACGCGCTATAAAGCAATTTTTAAGGGGAAAACAGAAATTTTGCAAGGGAGTCAAATTGATAAAATGATTAAAAGATATCACATAAATTTTCACTGTTTATTTCTCTCATTTCAATTTTTTTTCGTATGCAAACAATAAATATACAAAGTATACAATCTGTAATAGAATTTCAAAGTTTTTCCCTCAGATAATTAATTTCAATTCATTTTCTGCGCTTAAATGAACAGTGACAGTAAATCTTATCATTTATATCACTTGTGTATTTACAAATAGAAAAAGAAAAAAAATTTAAAAAGAGGGGTTCAATAGACACCCACTGCTGACACCTAAAAATAGATGAGGGTCCTCATGGGTGGGGAGGGGGGTCCTAGGGATCAAATAATCATTAAATTTTTGCCTTGGTTATCAAATAATCATTAAATTTTTACCTTGGTAATCAATAAATTTTTAGTAATAAAAAAATATGTAAAAATGCAAGCTAATAATCAAATAATCATTAAATAAATGCTCTCGTAATCAAATAATCATTAAGAAATACCCTGATAATCAGGTAATTAAGAAACCCATGACGGGCCTCATAGATCCGGGGAAACTCTCATATTATAACGTGTATTTAATTTCGAGAAATCTTTGAAATCTTATCTTATATACTAAAACATTTAACAAGCTGTACGTCATCTAATCTAATGCAAAAACAATCTGTCGATTCGTTATCTAATAAACCATCTATTTTGGTAGCCATTATCATGAATTGAACCCTTGTTTTCCTACCCTAGCTTCCAGCTTTGTAAATTTAAGTGCAAGACCGTGCATCATTTGTAACAATATAATTATTATTTCAGTTGGCTATCTAAATATTCATAAGTACTGATTAACACGTGTACTTATATGATACACAACATACGCTTACATTGGTTTGAGAAGAAGCTGACTATTGCAAGTATGATATAGATATTACTAGTAATTATTTCGCTAAGCCACTCATTGGTCACCCGTTTAATTCTGTTCATGCACGCATCGTGATGGTTACTTTATAGTTCTGTACTATATTAATATCATTGTGCCGATATTAATATATTGTAGAACCATAGATTTATAATACACACGACAAATGATGATTTTTTTTTCGGTGAAAAATATGTTGTGTATTAAACTTTTTAATACACAAAAAATGAGATATATTATAGAACCAGTTATAATTATGTCTCCGAGTTTTGATAAATTATGAATTTGGATTATAATTTCTTCTTTTACATTAATCTATTTTATGTATTAACACATACGGTAATGCAAAAGATTACCATTTTCTATAGTTATGTATTTTATTTCTTTGTAGTTTTCAGAACGGATTCATTTTTTTCTACCTAAAAAAGTTGTTTTTTTATATCCAAAAAGTCTCCTTTTCTTCAAATATTATTCATTAGACCTAATTTTGAAATCCGGATCATAAAGCAAACCGCGGGCACAAGTTGAATGATTTCCAAATTGAAACGCCAATAATCTATAATTCTAAAGTAAATATCAAACATTTGTATGAAGTTTTTCCGTAGCGGTGTGTTTTTCAAGATCTATTGTCTGTCGTTTGGGCATGCGATATTTGTGTACAACAGCAAATCATTCCAGTCTTATTATATGTGATATATATTTAATTTTTTTACATTTCTATATTTTTCATGGAATATACACGTGCTGTTTATATCAAGACAGTTTAAGTTATAAAGTTGTCATTCCTCAAACTGTATATTTTAGCACCTTAATATGCGAAAATTGTCGAATCTGAACTGTTACATTTTAAAACTTCATAGAAATATCTCCGAATTCACACGAAAACTTCCGATAACACAATCTCTTATCCCTAAAACTGTAGTGACCACATCGCAGGACTTCCAAATTAGGATTAAGTAGAAAATACTTGAGATATTTTCGGCAACACACATAGAACCTTTGAAGTTCATCTATGTATTATAAATCTATGGTAGAACTGAGTAACTATCATGATGCATGTATGAAAAGAATGCAAGAACATGATGTTACCGTAGAAGTGAACCATATTACATTTCATGTACATACATTTAAGCCTGAAGTTTGTCCTTCCTAGGCCTGCAGTGTGGAGTCTATTAAAAGATTCCCTGTGCGACAGATGTATGCTCTCTATGCATTTCAGTTATGGTTCTTGAGAATATCTCATATGGATACACTATTTTGGGCATTTTATTTTTTGTAATTTCAATTTTAGTGCCCCAATTTCACTAATTCATTATGCCAAGTTTTCTCGCAATTGACTCGATGAGTGCCCTGTGGCTGCTTAAATGTTGTAATTGTCTTCTGTGAGTCTTTTTGTCGGGCAACTGTTGCAGCAGTTGAAAGGACATTTTGCTACTTAATGTTATGTTGACGATCCCTCATCCATTGGTATAAATAACATTGTTCGGCTAGAAGTAACGAATTTCGCTCGAACCAGTGCTTGGGACCGTCTTAAACTTACTATGATGCATGAGAAAATGTCATTGTTGAATGCCTCATGATGGCTTCAAGACAGCAACAATAAAAGTGTTGTTTCATTGTCTCATGTGTGTTGACTCCATATCCTTTCATGGTTTATAAAACAAATGCGTTGTGGATGCGTTTAACATAATCGATTACAAATCATCCAGACACAAGCTTTCATAACATTTATTATATCCTCAACCCGTATCTCCCAGATCTTCATCTGTAACACCAACAAGGATGTTTTTGGATGGTATATCAAGTACAATAAAGGTTCTGATTTGAGAAAGCATTTCATAAACTAAACATTCCACATATATATTTAAAAATACCACGGATGCAAACTTTTCCACACTGTTCAGTGAAGAAGACGCCATGTATGAGTTAACGGGAGCAATTTAGTATTTGATGTACCACTTCTAACATAAAAAGCCGACATATCTTAGATATGATGGCAAAAGAACCAAGTATAGCGTAGCCAATACCTCGAATATTTTCAACAATTCAAGAATTAAAGCCAGTCACGACGTTAAAAAAGAACCTTATTATTCATGGAGCTATCCCTACTTTGATTGTATCCAATCAGTAACTCAATGACAAAAGTATTTTTTACTATTGTTGTTCGTCATATGGACCGGCACTGTTTATTCCTTTTAGCAATTTAGCATTCAAAGATTTGTTTTTTTCTTGCATTGGATTGAAAATTGTTGTTTGAATATCATAGAACGTATTCTATATTATAATTGTCTGAATTATTTATAACAATAACAATTATTTGGAAAATGTCATGGAATTCAAATAAAGGAGCCATATCAGTGTTAATATGTGAAATTTACATAAAATAGTTGTACATTACCACAACTTGGATATTCCGGGGAAATATAGAAAGAGTTCAAAAACTAATGGTAAGCTCTTTAATATGATATTATTTTGCTGATTTTATACCAAATACAATGTACGTATATTAATGTATCGTTGTATATTCATTATGAGCGTATCTGTTTTGTTCTATTTTACGGACTCAAACCAGTATGAATTGTTATGGCACCCATCGTTTGTTTTGAGTTTCAATTAGCAACAATTTTGATATAAGGTCTCTCTTGAAGCACGGAAGATCTTTTTAGATTAGCTATTAATCTAGTGTTCTTTTGACAGTGTTTAAGTAAAAACTAATCGGTGAGAACCTAATCGACAACTTTGTCTTTCATGAGTTAAAAACAACGGCAGTAGAATACCGAAGGAACAAGGGAAGTGATGATCGCAAAAATCGATGTCCAAAGACATGAGGGGGAGCCGGAGGGGGTCTCATCCCGGAATCCGGACTTTATTTTTTCTTCACCCTGAAATCCCGAAATGCAAAGAAACTTTAAGACTGATGATATTCCGGTTCCCGGTGAATTTATTTCCAGAAATCCCGGGCTTAAATCATAAAAATCCCGAGCTTAAAAACAACTAATCCCGACATCCCGAAAAAGCCCCCCTCAGACATGGCAAAAACGGCAACAGAGAAAAACAAAGACAAAACAAGGACGTGAGACAGCCACAATGCATGGAAATAAAAAGACGACATTAAGAACTAAGGCACTCACAGGGTGAACTCCCATGAAAACAGGGATGGACATCTGGTGCTACGGAAGATTAGACATGTCGTACTCTTACCAGTGACACCCGTTTCACTATCAGTGAGTCAATCCAGGGTTGAGTCGTAACCGGACTAAAATCAGACAATCTGTCTCTCTCCCTTTTTATGTGTTTGAAAGCATTTTTATGCTACTTTATGAGTGCTAATTATTGTATAGCATATCAGTTGTTTATATTTCTTGATATTCGATTTCATGTTTTGCTTTGTTTCTTTCAGTCCCAAATAATCATGGTTTCAAACTACTTTAGACCAACCATCAATTGTATGAGCTGGTCCGACAGATTTAGCAGTACATGGACCTTCTTGTTCCTCCTGATTCTGTCTATTATTACAGCAATACGTCATTATATAGGACCAAATGCGACATGTTGGACACCAGCTGAATTCATTGAATCCATGACGGCTTACACGAATACTATTTGTTGGCTTGGAAGGGAAATGCCACTGGTTGCTGATTTTGAATCTGATGTGCCGAAATTGCATGTCGATAGGTATAAAACCAAAGATCAAAGAACACTGTATCAATGGCTGCCATTAATTATATTTTTCCAAGCGATACTTTTCAGACTTCCAGATATTATCTTGCGAGTGTGCGAATCGTCATTCGGATTTGGATGTGCCCAAATTAACAAAATGGTCGAGGGATACAATTCATTGTCCTCAGCAGATAGAAAGGATGTTTCGAATGACTTATCTCAATACTGTAATCAACTGTTTATGTCACGGCCACTTAAATTTCTACCGTTCAGTATTGTAACTGTCATAGTTGCATTTGCGAAGTTGTTGTTTTTCATTAATGCTGTAACTCAATTGTCCATTCTTGAAGGTTATTTGTCACCACCTAATGTCAAATCCTATGGCGAATACGTTGTAAAAAGCATTATCAACAATAACGCCAGTTTTATTGCACAATCACCGATGTTTCCAAGAAAAATATTCTGTGACTTTCAAATAAGAAAGCTTGCATTAGTTCAAAGATGGACCGTTGTTTGCGCTCTACCTGTTAATGAATTCAATGACCAAGTATACTTTGTGGTTTGGATTTGGCTCCTGATTGCATGCGTTGTAAGTGGAACCAGTGGGGCACTGTTCCTTGTAAAGAGTTTGTTTCCGTTTTGTAGACAGAGGTATTTACTGTTAAATTTAAATCTTAAAGTAAAACCATCAATGTTGAAAACCATTAACATCAAACTTAATTTAATACATATTCAATATTTATACAGCTCATTAAAATTAGTTGCAGTTGGAGTATGCACGTAAAGTATTGTGCAATTGTCACCTGATTGCGGTAGGTAAATTGAGCTAAAACAAAAAAGAAAAACTACAGTAAGATGATGCAAGAATAGTCAATAGTCAACATGGTTGCGATACTTCACTTGAAATAATGATGCCCTGATGTATATAAGAACAATACAACACTACACCAGCATATAAACAAATATATATGGTGTAAAGTATAAAACAGTGTAGATCCGAAGATTTCTTACAGCATACACTGCAAATTTTCAAAACGGTGTTCAAAATATATTTGTAGAAATAGAAACATTTCAAAATATTATTCTTACGGACACAGTAATTCAATATCTTGCTTGTTCAGTTTTCATACTCGACTACTAGTATTTTTTAAACTGTGATCTTTAGATAAAAAGTAAATTTAGAAGCAGAATCACTTTTGGCTAGAACTTGACTTTCTCTACTATCCCTATATCCATAAATAAATAGTAAGAGCAGAATTTCTACTTACAAGTTTAGACTGGTTACTTGCAGACGGTTATATGAATATGAAAATTTAAACTTCTTCGAGTTCGAAACTAGCATGACAAAATGACAAAAAGATGCAAAAAATAAAAATTCACAAATAACAAAATACCGAAGTTCCTATAAATTTACTTTCTGCAGATAACGATTTCCTGATTTCGACGATTTATGTCTCTTCAGTGCAGATCAAATCGAAACATTGGAAATCCATAAATTGAGGGACGTATCAAAGCTAGGGAACAATTAAAAAGATCTGAATTAAAAGCCAAAATAAGGACAGAGCTTTGCCCGAGGGAGATACTCCCTTGTTTTTAAACAAAATTTCTCAATTTTTCATATTGTAAGTGATTCATTCAACCATACAGATGCATAAATTTTCATACCTTTCTTTCAGATTTGCTACAAAATACTTGCAGATGTCAAATATGACAACTTCAACACAACAGGTTGACTTATTTATCGGCAATGATATTGGGCAAGATGGCGTCTTATTACTGGAAATGATCGCTGAGACGTCTTCTGCTATCCTTGTACGTGACATTATTTTACACATCTGGCGGATGCATCATGTTCCTAATGCACAGGAGTTGGCACAGATGGTAGGAAGCCAAAATCAACCACAACAATTCAATGCTGGAAGAATACAGAACATTTATCCTGACCCAGATGGGAGCCGGACCAGGCTCCAAGAAACAGCTCAACCAGAAAAACTAGAACTCTAAATTACATGGTTTTAGTTTAGTGGTGTCATATAATTTTAAGTTCTATATATTATCTTATTAGCAATATATATAATAATATGCAACATTCTTTATAGATTTTAACGTATCGTTATTAAAGCAATACATTTAAATATATGAATTATATGCTGGAATAAACAATGACAGCTGAACCAGTTCAAGGGTTCTTATTCCTTGAACTGATTCTTATACTTTCTCTAATTCTTGTTCGAAATAAATACTTCCCAGATAATGTTTGATGAAAATAATAAACAACATGTTTAGGAATTGATCTCACTTGATCTCACTTGCTGATTGATCAATCATGTAAATTTTCGTGTCAGTTTCTAGAAATAGTGCAACCGGATGTTGAAGAAAATTGTCTCACGAAGTGGTTTTTGCATTTTTATGACTAAGATAACTCAATTTATTGATAATATGACATTTTTATCAAAAATATTATACTCAACATGGCACAATGATACACATAGCAACGACGATAGCAACAAAATGGCGTCATACTTGTGACTGGAGACTACGGAGATCGCTTTACCTCAAATAAATGGAGTATGAATTAGAGAAACAATCTCTAACATTGTTTTCCGGTTTATTACGATAATTTCTCACATCTCGATAGTTAACTTTTCACATTTTAGAGACTATATATATATTCAAGCATAATGACAAGTTGGCAAATGTTTGTACTTTTTGTTAACACATTCATATGATTCGGTATTCATTTGACAATGCAACAAATAGATTTTTTTGGGTCACTTTGGTAAGGGAAGATAAAATGGACTGCATAGGAAATGGAAGTCCCCTTGTGTGTTATTAAGTTTCACAAACGAAGTTTGGGGAGACTTATTGAAGTTTGGGGAGACTTATTGTTTTTACTCAATTCTCATTATTTTTTTGTGTTTGAGGGGATATTATTCAAGACATGATATAGTAGCCCGGTCGGTATCAACGACTAGAAATGCTAGTCGCAATATTAAGGTGTTTTGGGGGTAAAAGCAAAATCCGTCAGAATTTTTCAATATTTTGCAGAATTAAGCTTCAAAAATTTTACTTCCAAAAATTTAATAAAAATTGGGGGTCACGGGCCATAAAAGCTCACAATCTTTCACCGAAGATGGGGGTTTTTGAGTTGAAATTTGTATAGGAAAATTATCATTTAAAGAAAATTATATTCTAGTTACATCCATGAGAGTTTCGATTAGTTTTATATACTGAGTCAACAAAAGAAACGATACACAGTTAATTTTGTAAATATTTTTGCATTTCGCAATTTAAATATTTTACGAATAACTTATGGCGTAAATGAACATGAGACAATAACACATATGTTAACTCCAACTGCAATAATTTTAATGAGCTGTATGGCCATTTCGGAAATTAATTCCTGAACCCATACAAAGAAATCCATAATTTCAAAAAAATGTTAAAAATGCATAAAACCAAACGAAACCTGAATAATCAGTAATATCAAATATAACTAATGACAAAACTACGATGGAGGGAGTTACAAGTTTTTATTTTAGTGTATTAATGTATTCAACTCCAAAAACGCATTTGTTTATTCAATTTTCTACAACAATTCCGAAACGGATATGATGAAAATCTGGAATGTAAGTTTTTCGCCCGATGATCGAGCTCGCCATTAACTGATGGATGATTTAAATTGTTTGACTAAAATATTTGGGACACTTCATCATGTTAAGAATTTGCCATCTTAAAAAGGAAAAAACAATATCTCATTTCGATGCCCCGATCAATCCAAAATCAACGTGGACAATGACATAGCACGGTCAGAGCGTCGATCTTGATTTTTGTCCTCGCAATTCACTGTTATGCAAAAAGAAGAACAAACTAAAGACTTTTGATTAATTTAAAGCAGACATGCTCATCAAATGATAAATCACATGGGAGCAGGTCACATAAGACGTCACAACCGTCGAGATCGCATAGAACTCGCACTTTACGCTTATGAGAACGGTGATTGAAAACGGAAAATAGGACTGAAGAAATCATGGTCGACATAGCAACAAACGTTTGAAGTAAGCCGGTTCGAAAATGTGATGGTTTGGTAAAAAGAAAATGTGGAAATACTCACTATTTGCGTATGCAAACAGAAATTCCGGATAATGACCTTGACCGTGACCGGAGACGGTTCAGAAATTTTAAGAGTCATTTTTGGGTATAAAGTTAATTCTTACGTGCAAAAAAAAACATTTTGTCTACGAGTTATGGTTTTCAGCTAGAAAGTAAAATATAATTTTTGATAAAATCTGTGTATAGTTTCTTTTATGGAGTAGTATAAATATTGAACTTTCTAAAAACAAAAAGACAAATGGGGTTCATGGACCTTAAAATCAAAATTTTCTTAGTGAAATATTTGTTGAAATTACCTCCTTTGTTTAAATTTTCATTTAAAAGAAGTTTTTACAGTACAAATAATTATCTGAATTTTTCGTCTAAAATGAATGCTAGACTATGAGAAATGGTCACATTTTTGTGTTTAAAGCGAAATATTTGAAAGCTATTTCCAAATTTTTAAAATGTTTGTATATTTCTTAGATAAAAAATACCTATCAAATCATGAAACATGAAAACTGAAAAAAAAATGGCGGAATACTACCGAAACACCTTAATGGATGTTACTATATGCTTTAGCATATAGAATAAAAAAAATAATTTAGTTCAGCAAATGGCCAATACATGTATTTCAACAACTTATGTCCCTTCATTGCAGATCAAGTCTTAACATTTGGAAGTCCATAAACTAAATCTTATAGAATCTAATAGAGAACAAATAACCAAAAAGGATCTAAATGAAAATAGCTAAAGACAAGAAGATACTCCTTAGTTTTCAGCAAATTTTCTTGATTATTTTAATATTGCAAGTTTTCTAAAAAAAAAATCGGTTATCGGGTCAGCACAGAAGCAGTGACTACTGGGTGGTGGATACCTTTGGGGATTAATAGTACACAAGGTGAGACATCGGCCTAGTGGTAATAAAAAACAAATACCGAAATTTCTGTAATTTTAGTTCATTTACTGTAATTCACGATTCACGAGTAGTTTCGCCACCTATTATAAATTTAGTTCCCTCTGTCATAAGCGGTTTTTGTGATAGCTTGAGAGAAACATGCATAGATCATCCAAATGATATACAGAAGGATCTCCATATTTTAGGGATATTATGCATGATTGCATCGTAGTACCCTGGTATTTTAGATAATGTTATTCACATGGTAATCCCAGCGGTGTTAGTATGTTTAAAGGATACTTTTTACGACTGTGGATATAAGCGTGTTTGAGAAAATATTGTTGACAATTAGGAATGGTAGTCCCTGCAGGTGTAGTCTTTGTTGGTGTTTGTGTTTGAGTGAATATTGTCCACCTTAAATGCTAGTTAAAAAGGGTATTATTGTGTTAAAGAATTACTCATCACTATTCAGAGTAGTAATTTCGGGCGTTGGGGTTCTATGGAAAGACATTTCAGTCCTAATTGGTGTAAGGATGTCTGAGGGGATATGATAGTCCAAACGTATGAGGGGATATTATTGATGACATTATAGTAGTTCTTGTGGACTTCATTGTGGTTGCAACTAGAGATATAGTTCCAGTGGGTTTTGGGTGTTAGGGGAATATTATTCACGAATGCACATGGCAGACGCAGTGAATGGTATTTTTTTCTGGGGAAATTATCTTTGTACATTACACAGCAATAAATTGGCCCTTATATATAAAACACACATGCAATATACACTTTATCCTGTAAATGGGAAAATTTTGTGTCCCCTGCCGGGAAGAAGCTCTGATAAAGCAAATCGCTATTACAATAAAAAAAATAGAGAATCGAAAAGGCACTTACAGGAAAGCCATTGATAGTATACCTTCAAATGAGCCATTAGCTTATTTAACGTGAGTATGGGTGTAGGTTTGAAGTCACTTCAATAACTGTTAAGCCCAGGCCAAACTTAAGGTATAAATAATAGATTTATTTGCAGAAGCCGATGTTTGATGTGGTAAGGTAGGTTGGGAATTGATTGTTTTATCTCTACATGTATATAAAATAATTTTTATTTGACATTTCAAACAATAAAAGAAAATGGATTTCAAAACAGAAATATACATGTTTTGGGTAAAGCCAGTGTTTCTGGGTAAGAAAGCAACAACAAAAGGGATGGATTAGACCACAACGAAACAACTCGAAAAGAACACAGAAAGTTTGCTGGTCATTCAATGTACATTTGGTACATAAATGAAACATGTAAAAGGAGATGGTCATTCATCCTTCTACTTTGTATTTTTTGTACTTACTATGATGTATGAGCTCAGCTCATTGTTGAAGGCCCCATTGTGACTTCAAGATGAAAAACTACAATAAAAGGGTTGTTCCATTGCTTTCACATTGGTTTCACAATCTGTTTGTAGAGACTTTGTCTCATGTACATCTACTTAATATCCTTACATTGGTAAATTTCTCCCCCTCCCGATATTTGTTTATTAATGGTGAATGAAAGGATATTAGCATTAATAAGACTCCTTTAATTTACCGACCTGACTTCAAAAATTGCTATCGCAAATTTATCACAGCGGTATGTTGAGTTCTATCAAAATGGTAAACATTTCCTGCTCCATTTGTTATGGTCAGATGTTCCGTAAAGGAGATACAATGGCCAAGTGTGAATTCATGAAAAAGAATCCACGAGCCGGAGGCGAGTTGATTGTTTATCACGAATTCACACTTGGCCATTGTTTCTCTTACTTAAGCCATTGTTGAGACATTGATGTAGTCAAGAGATTAAAGGATTATCGTCTATCTACTTACTGCATTGTTATCTTCGCAATATATATGTCTTTATGATCTAAAGTTCACTCAGTATCAAAGAAGAATTACACGGATGAAGTTGGTCTTAAAGTTTGTTTTAACCAATATCTAATATTCAGATTAACTTCAATTGTGGTTTATGTATTTTTCAAAGTGAGCCGAAAGGGCATTAAATTCGGTAAAATGTCAGTGAATAGTGTTGAACCTTTAAATCTTATCAAAGAAGAACGAAGAATAGAGAAATCGTAAGTTTTGTCTCTATAATGAAATACTTTTGCCAAAACACATTTTAATATTTTTGACCACAGGGTAATACATTCATGAGAAACGGCAGGGAAAGGAAGATTGCTATTTTTGGTTAGATTTTTGTTTCATCAAGTCATTATTCCTATTGGAAATAAATGTAAA
>MJUU01039847.1:21045-51128 GCA_002080025.1 Modiolus philippinarum
CTGCTAATTTTGATTCTGCTAATGGCCATTTTGACATTTTTTGTCTCTTCAGTGTAGATAAAATCTAAACATTTGGAAGACCATAAACTAAATTTTTTTTAAAAACTGACAGAGAACAGATAACCAGTATGATCTCAACGGAAAACCAATATCAGCTAGGGACAGAGCTTTGCACGAGGGATATACTCCATAGTTTTCAACAAAATTAAGTACACGCAAATACAGGGTTTCTCCATTACTCCATCCAACAAAACGTGTTTTCTGTAGTTCTTAATGTAACCAATGTGTATTTTTAAAATGAAAAGGTCGAAATTAAATAGAACAATTCCGCGTATTTATCAGATATATATTCTGAGTAAAACGCGGACCATTTGATTTTCAGGAGTGGGGTTTGGATTTCTGATCCTGGTCTATGCTAAAAGAAAATCTCGGACACTGGCACCTGGGTTAAAAAAATAATTTAGCCGTCACGCTGTTCATTAGAAAAAAAAACTTGCTCAACAAATAACAAATTTCCTAGCATGCGGTCGAAAAATTTCCCAACTCGGGTGAAAGGTCCGTGCCTAACGAAGGTATCACAACACTCGATGCGAAAAAATACTTCTCTTAATCGGACAATCAGATCGCAGTCACACATTTCCCTCGGGACGTGTATAAACTTTAAATTGGAGAAACAATAGAGGGTAAGCCGTGGGTTCTTTAAAAAGAATCCACAGTTAACACAATAGATGACGTCACAACAATGGTTTAATAATGGTAAACATTTCTTGCTTCATCTGTGGCACCTGCTACACTTGTGGCATCTTTCTTGACTTTACCTTAAATTTGAAAAAAATGATATAATGGAATGTATCATTAATGAAATACGGCTTTCTTTTAAACTCAAATTTCATATTGAAGGAAGACCCAGTTAATTCTCTTATCCATGATTTCGCAAGATACGTATCATATCATAAACAACAGGTAAATAGTTCAGTATAAGCTGACCCGTTATCATGAGAGATTTTCCAACAGAGACTGGAAAAGTTTACAATCTGAAAATTGTAATCATCAGCTTTGTCATTTGGCATACAAGTTATTTTTTTTGTATTGATAATTTTGTAAAATAAATTTGACTTTGAAAAATAGATATAGATAATAACATGCCCTTTTCCATATCGGCCCTGGTATCATCCCGAGACTGTCATATCGGCCTCGAGGCGCTAGCCGAGGGCCCATATGGGTCGAGGGATGATGCCAGAGCCAATATGGAAAAGGACATGTTATGATCTGTTTATCACATATTTGAATGTAGAATTTATAAATAAAAAAACACAATTAAGCATCTTTAAAAACAACGAACACAGTAATTTAATTTCGACAAAAATATTTTCTGACGGGAAATGATATCAAGGACGATATGGAAAACGACATTAAATAATCTGGCTATTTATCACGTTTTAAATAAGCAATCTTAATTTTCAACATCAAAGAAAAAAAAACACTCCAAATATTTTTCGAAAGAATATGGAGTAAATGAACATGAGACCATAACACATATGTTGACTCCAACTGCAACAATTATGATGAGCTGTATGGCCATTTCGGAAATTTATTCCTCATCAGCAGCACTAGAACCCAAACAAAGGAAATCCATAATTTCAAAAAATGTTAAAATGCAAAACCAAACGATATCCGAATAATCAGTAATATCAAATAAAGCTAAGGACAAAACTACGATGGTGGGAGTTAATCCTTCGGGAATAGAATTAACACAAATTTAGATGATAGCAATTGAACAAAGTGTACACATGAGATATTATCTCATGTACAAGTACACCATATCTAAGAAGAATAAAGAGCATACATCTCTACCACGGGGAACTGTTTTATCAACTCCACACTGCAATTAAAGACAAACTCCTGTATTAAATATTTTACGAAAGGATATGGAGTAAATGAACATGAGACCATGACACATATGTTGACTCCAACTGCAACAATTTAAATGAGCTGCATGGCCATTTCGGAAATTTATTCCTCATCAGCAGCACTAAAGTCCACTTTTGAAGGGTATATTTTGCATATCAGAAAACGAAAATTGAAGAGTGGAGCCTGCTGATCTTTGATACTTTTTTCGTGGCGAGTCTGTTTTCATTCATCTTTTATGTTTGACACTGTCAATAAATTAATGAAATAAATGAGCATTTTCATGTGTTTTTTTTTCTTCAATTTAGCCATGTTTCTGTTTGAATCCGTTGTCAAACGTTAATACATGATGTGGTATATAATAAACGTCACACTACTATGACGTCATCAAAATGTGTGCACCACGGCATGATAACCGGTTATTTGCCGGGGGCAGTGATATGGGTGGACAAACATTGCAGTTATTGCATATGCAAAAGTCTATGTATTACGCATAAATATGTGATAAATTAAAAAAACAATAAACGAGTTCTTTAAATGTAAGCGTTTTACTACTTAATATATAGAAAGGTTAATAATGAGGTACATCGGCAAATGAATACCGAAGCAAGAACGAGGAAAGGGGGAATTCTAAAATCATAAATCCAAAATCACGGCGGCAATTCACATCCAACACGAATTAAGAGAGTATGACAAAGACAGAACAAATAAACAAAAATTAACAAGAACGACACAACTAAAGCACTAGCAAAGTGAACCCCTATAAAAACTGAGGTATCATCAGGTGCTCCGGAAGGGTAAGCATGATCTGCTCCAAGCGTGGCACCCGTCACACTGCAAGTGAAAAGTCAGCTTTTGTCACAGTCGGTGTTACCATGTATTTGTAGACTTTGTCTCATGTGCATTTACTCCATATCCTTTTATTCACCATTAGTCAGTCCGGGAACAAACTCTGGATCTTCCCAAAGATATCTGTTCTCATTTGTGAAATAGAAACATTGTAACGGTCTGTCAAATCGTGATGACGACCGTAAAACTTCTGGAGTGACAACTGCAACAGTGACTGAATATACCCTTTGAGACAGTAATTTCGCTCTGTTGACAAAATCGCTGTACAAACTACAGTGCCTGCATTAGCAAATGAATTGTGAAATGTACACGACATATGCCGAAGATGTGGAAATATTACTGCTCAAAAAGGGAAGTTCACTATTTTAAAGTCGAAATCATTACGCTTGTCGTAAAGTTTTGTTTTCAGACGTCCAGAGTGTTGTCAATGTAGAGGTATAGGCCCAGGTATGATGCTGGTGAGGATGCATCAGTGGTCTCTTTAATTGCCAGTTCATTTTGGTATATAAGATGAAGGTTATTCTTAAATTGATGATTGCTCAATGAAAGAACAACATCTTTATAACGAAAACTGAAATTAAAGGATTTGGCTAGCTTATTGTCTTTTTTCTAAACTAGCCATTGTATGAACCTGGCTTCATACGAATAAAGAAACAAATCTGCTAAAAAGGGCGTAAAGTTAGTCCCCATAGGTATTCCTACTTGTCCTTCAAATTTTACAAATACTTTATCAATCAAGAATTCCAGCATTGCGATGACATGCTCCTCTGTATAATTTTTGTGTGAATCAGTGTGATGTTTATAAATATGAATATCTTCTATCACCATTTTAAGTACAGAAAAACTGATGTATTAAATCCCGGAGTACAGACTTTAGCTTATCGTGTGGAAGAGTAGTAAAAAAGGGGATAATACAGTGATTATAATCTGTCTAAAACAATAAAAAAAGGAAGATGTGAATATCATGACGACAAAGGACAAAACATCATAAATCCAATATGGGTTTTATCAAATATAGACTTTAAGGTACTAGGGTTAACTCAGGTTGCAGTTTTTTTTACCATTTGTGAGATGTTTCTACAACCGTGATAGTTTAGAGCTTTATAGTTATTAACAAATTAGACAGAGAAGACAATTAAAATGCTTATAAATAACATTCAAATGTTATATCTGCATTCATTGATGTAGGTTATATTTAAATGACCGGGGACTGGTGAAATAAAAATTAAGGGATTTTTAAACAGGTAGAGGCCACAGTCATGCTTAATGCTTGGAGCATTCAAATTAATATCTCCATTGATAGAGTTATTGCGTGAACATTGGGAATATTACTTTTCAAACACTTTTCAATGTCAAGCCCAAAACAAAAAAAAGGATGAACAAAATGAAACAATGCACAAAATGAATATGAACTACATTCGAAGACAACGAAAACCAAATAGACTTAATAGCAATTATTCCGATTTGTTATTCAAACTGCATGGGATATTTAAAGGCTAAAAGATTTTGTAAATTAAAAATTTTTACCTCATTCTAATTTAATTGTTTTAAATTGAGCATGAAGAAGTGGCTTACAGCAGAGATAATCATACCGTAAAAGTTATCCGACCAGGCGTTCTTTGAAGCTAAAATTGGGGATATTTCTGTGTATGATTACCCAATATTTATGAAAACCCTTGCTTATATTGTATAGCAAAATAAAAAAAAAAGGATTTTGCTGTCAGTGATGTCATGAAGATTAAGCTGTTATTGTACTAGCAATATGAAAATTTATTTAATCTTATATGCCATATAAACCATATCAGGCATATTTGGAAAAAGTTGAAAGAAGAATTAGAGAAATAATCTCTGATATCTTGATTTAGTTTGAAATGCACTTTGTTCTGATAGTGTATAAAACAGACGACCTGTTATTAAAATTATTAAAACAGTTTCTCTAATGATATGTCAAGTTTAAACCGATTGTGACCAGTTAGATAAATTTTCATATTCAACGTATGTTGAATAAAGCCCCGTGCTATTTCCCGCCAGATCTATTCGGAATACAATTCTCGGTGTTTACCATTTAAAATTAGAGAGAAAGTTTACACCATACTTTTATCCCGATAATTACCATATTTTATCCACTCTCGATAGTTAAATTTTTATTCGCAAAATAAGTATACTGAAGGAAATAAATTCACGAGTGTAACGATTCAAACCATGCTGTGAATCTAACTAAATTCTCATTCTACAACACTTAGTAGTAGGTCACTTCTGTGAATTCTGTTGAATTGTTCATTTGTAATTAAACTGAGCCCTCATTGATTTTCTTCCTCTTTATCATTAGGAATCAATCAGTAGTGATACACAAGCGTGCTTTTGTGTGTGCTTAACACGTGCATAGTGTTCAGTACGCAAACGCTTACATTTTTATTTATTGTTGATGGAGGAAACGCCGATTTATTGTAAGTATGAATATTGATATTATATTGTTTCTCAGCTATAAAACTGTGGTACTACTTTCATGCTGTTTATCCTTCACAATATTTATTCTAAAATGTATAAAACAGCATGTGTGTTCCAAATGGAAGATGTTTATATTTTTTTCAATCATATACCACTGTGCATATACCAAAGGAAGTGTTGTTGAAGACAAAAATTACACATTGACAAATATTGTAAACAAACAGGCGCAGATCCAGGCAATTTGAAAAGGGGAGGGGGTTCCAATAAGATATGAAAGGAAATTTCGTCGAAGTTTTAAGGATATTTTCCTAGTAAAACACCAGGATATTAATTTGAAAATATATGATTGTTCAGAAAAAGGGGGGTTCCGACCCCGGACCCTCCCTTGTGTCCGTCAATGAACGAATGTCGTTAATCCGACAGTGTTGTGTGTAAAGTTTTGTTTACAAGTATCTTCTAATTTCGAATGAATTTATGGATGCAGGTATATGCATAACAATTTAAATTTGTGTGATTTGGATGTATTGTAACAGAAAAAAGGGTAATCAGTAGACCCTAGAACAAAGATAAAAGAAAAGTTGAATTTTAACTTACCTATTGGAGTATACATTTTCCTATATGTCAAACGTGGTTATTTTAACTTCCCAATGGTGAACTTTCCCATTCTTAGCAGCAATATAGAGTGATGATTTCATAGTTGATTCGTTACTAACGAACATCATGAACATGTAGTTTATAAAATAATTTTTTTTGAAAACAGCAAAAATCGTGTCCCAAAAACTGATGAGTCAGAGATAATGTCAGCATTTGTTACTTTCATAACAATTTCATTGACACTACCAACTATTACTTTACCATGTATTTCCCGACTCTGACAGTGTGCATGGTGCCATATATACAGAGCATGCCATGCTTATCTTTCCGGAACATGTGATGCCAATTTCGTTTTTTATGGAGTTCAGACTGTAAGTGCTTAAGTTTTGAATGTTCGTATTTTGGGTATCTCCTATGTATTTGTAAATAACGCTTCTCTTATTCCTTTGTTATCCCAGTATCTCCTCCATTGAAAATTGCAAAACGTGTATCACCCGATCGTGAATTCATTTATATATTCTGTGTATGGAAGTCCAATAGTTGTCACCCCATAGATAACTGGTAAATAATATATTTCCAGTTAAGTACCATTCCATCTAAGAATCAGGTAGATAGCTTAAGATAGTGTGGTTGCATATGAGTAAAAAAACGCAAACTTTTGAACATGGAATAAATAATACTTACCCCAAACACATTGCTTTGAAAAAAAAAATGTTCTTTGGTTTCCCTTATTGAAATCTGGTTGATCATTTGAAATTTTGTTATTACCCCGCCAAATTTTCCACTATATACTAGTAACCAGTCTAGATATAGATGTATGGAAAACTTTCTAGGATTAGAATTATAGGACCAAATAAAGGCATTTAGACCAAAAATGTCAAGTTCAAAACTTTGATGTGCCGCTCACTGTCTGATTCTTACATTGATTAGTACTTAATTCAGTCAGAAAATATGAAAACTTGATCTCATGTTCACTTTCTTTCTTTATACCCCCCGCTTTGTGGGGGGTATATAGTGTTCATGGTGTCCGTCCGTCCTTCCTCCCCTCCTTCCGTCCGTCTTTCTGTACAAAAGAGTTCGTATCCACTACTCCTCCTAAACCACTGATTGAAATTTCATGAAACTTCTGAAGGAGCTTAATTACATATTGTAGATGTGCATTATGCATTTTGTTTATCAATAATTCCCTTTTGTAAGATTTTGGACATGTTTTGGACTTTGTCAATTTAGCTCTATGCAAACCCAATGGTGACCACCTGGTATCCACTACTCCTCCTAAACCACTGATTGGAATTTCATGAAACTTATGCAGGATCTTAATTACATATTGTAGATATGCACTATGCATTTTGTTTATCCATTATTCCATTATTCTTTTTTTCCAGATTTTTGACATGTTTTGGATTTTGTCATTTTAGCTCAATGCAAACGATGTTGTGAACACCTGATATCCACTACTGCTAATAAACCAATAATTGGAATTGTATGAAACTTATGCAGGAACTTAATTACATACTATGCATTTTGTTTTTGTATCTCCTTTTTTCCAGATTTTATTTACATGTGTTGGACTTTGTCATTTTAGCTCTTTTCAAACACTATGGTGACCACCTGGTATCCACTACTCCTCCTAAACCACTGATTGGAATTTCATAAAATATATGCAGGAGCTTTATAATATATTGTAGATATGAACTATGCATTTTGTTTATCAATCATTTTTTTCTTCCAATTTTTTTACATGTTTTGCACTTCGTCATTTTAGCTAAATGCAAACCATATGGTGACCACTCGGTATCCACTACTCCTCCTAAACCACTGATTGGAATTACATGAAACGTATGCAGGAGCTAAATTACAAATTGTGTTTGTGCACTATGTAATATATTCTAAAAAAATCCTTTTTTCCAATGCAAACCATATGGGGACCACCTGGTATCCACTACTCCTCCTAAACCACTGATTGGAATTTCATTAAACTTATGCAGGATCTCAATTATATATTGTAGATGTGCACTATGCATTTTCCTTTTTTCCAGATTTTTGACATGTTTTGGACTTTGTCATTTTATCTCAATGCAAACAATATGGCGAACACCTGGTATCCACTACTCCTCCTAAACCATTTGTCAACAACTAATTTGAATTTCATAAAACATATGCAGGAGCTTAATAACACACTGTAGATGTGTGCTATGCATTTTGTTTATCAATAATTCTTTTTGTTCCAATTTTGGACATGTTTTGCACTTTGTCATTTTAGCTAAAATGCAAACCATACGGTGACCACCCGGTACCCACTACGCCTCCTAAACCACTGATTGGAATTTCGTGAAACTTATGCAGAAGCTAAATTACAAATTGTGTTTGTGCGCTATGTACTTTATTTCCAAAAACTCCTTTTTTCCAATGCAAACCATATGGGGACCACCTGGTATCCACTACTCCTCCTAAACCAATGATTGGAATTTCATTAAACTTATGCAGGATCTCAATTATATAATGTAGATGTGCACTATGCATTTTCCTTTTTTCCAGATTTGGACATGTTTTGAACTTTGTCATTTTATCTCAATGTAAATAATATGGCGAACACCTGGTTTCCACTACTCCTCCTAAACCATTTGTCAACCACTTATTGGAATTTCATAAAACATATGCAGGAGCTTAATAACATACTGTAGATGTGCACTATGTACTTTATTTCTAAAAATTCCGTTTTTCCAATGCAAACCATATGGTGAGCACCTGGTATCACCTTCTCCTTCTAAACCAATGATTGGAATGTATATATTGTAGATGTGCACTATGTGTTTTCCTTTTTACCAGATTTTTGACATGTCTTGGACTTTGTCATTTTAGCACAATGCAAACCATATGGTGACCACCTGGTTTCCACTACTCCTAATAAACCACGGTTTTCAATTTCATGAAACTTATGCATGATCTTAATTTTATAATGTAGCTGCACACTATGCATTTTCCCCTTTTCCAGATTTTTGACTTGTTTTGGACTTTGTCATTTTAGCTCAATACAAACAATATGGCGATCACCTGGTATCCACTACTCCTCCTAAACCATTGGCCAACCACTGATTGGAATTTCATGAAACTTATGCAGGAGTTTGATGTGCACTATGCATTTTGTTTTTTTAATAATTCTTTTTTCCAGATTTTTTACATGTTTTGGATTTGTCATTTAAGCTCAATGCAAACCCTAGGGTGACTACCTAGTATCCACTATTGCTCCTAAACCACTGATTTGAATTTCATGAAACTTATACAGGAGCTTAATTACATATTGCAGTTGTGCACTATGTATTTTATTTCCAATGATTCCTTTTTTCCGGAGGTATCCATGGCCAAATAGACTACAGTAACTCTAGTTTATTTTGTGTTGCCTTCTTTTATAGAGAAAATTCTCTTATAAACAAATGTTAACATGATATACACAATGTACTTAGCTAAAAAGGTAAAGATCTTTGGCAGAACATCAAATTTTTTTTTAGTTATACAAATGTTTCTTTTTCACACTCTCTACGTCATGTAGGTACGAAGTGATTAACCTCTTGGTACTGAGAACATCTTATTTTTTAACGGGTGTGACCAGCAACTAAATTTATTTCTACCCGTTTTCTTTAATCTACTTTTGAAAAATTGAATTAAATTTTGCAATGTCTTATTCAATATGCATTCATTTAAACTTTCATTTTAAAAGAAGTAATAATATCTGTTATTGAACAAGATTAGTGATTAAAAAAAAAAATAAAAAAAAAAAAAACGCCGTCCAATATTTTGGCCTTTTTTGGACATTTGACGTTAGTCATGAAGAGGAATTTCGGCGTAATCTAGATGGGCGTAAATTCGTATAACAGGCAAGTTCCGCAAGACTTGGTGCTTGCCAATTCTAACATTTGGATTGATTCTTTCAGGGAAAAAATACAGGAAAAAGCGAATGTTCCCTTTTGTGGTAAAAAGGGCAAATTATCAAAACATCTACCCACAAGTCACGCAATTTCACTTTAACACAGGTGGTGGAGGAACAAAATCTGTAGGCAAGCCAAAGAAAGAAGACTGAGGACTCGCATTAGTAAATAGGAGCCTGCCAATGCAAAATTCAAACACAGGTGAGTGTGGATTTGGTCGGTCGTATACACCACGAAACCCCGGATCCCATTCCTCAGCAAGATATAGCATAGAACAGTTCAGAGCGCTCATAGCTCCAGCGACTCCGTTTCATAGATTTGCCAGCCCCCTTATCAGAACATTGGGCAAGAAAACGAAACTGACAAAACTGTCGAAGGGGTGGAATCTGGTGTAAAAGATAGAAATCTGATTAGCTTTACTCGGAAACGAAATGAAAATTTAAGCCACGATTCTGAAGACAGTGATCCTGGAATTCAAATTTAGGATTCATGGGAAAGGTCTATTGAAAACACCAGCTCACTGAAAGATATAGTGCGTTATTTACCCCCAGAGATAGACACTTGTCCAGGTGGTACAGACGAAACAAGCAATCTTTCAAAGACTGGTGATATCTACAGTCGGGACGATGGACATATTTCGATGGTCATCAGCTTTGGAGTAAGCACTGACCAGCAACCGTCTGACAGAATACCATATCAAGTCTCTTCTGATCGACCTCCGTTTCGAACGAAAAATCCGTTTGGATAGAAACAATACTCTGAACTTTGGTGCGTGACATAATCAACCGTCTGACCGCCAAACTCAAGACCCACAGAGGACTGTTAATTCTAGAACAATTAGTACATCGGAACATTCTGTATCATCGCATGCTAATACCACTGGACAATCAGAATTTAGATGAAATTCGTCATTGTCTATAAAGTTAGAGAAATTTATAGGTGATAGCAGCAAACAATCATTTAAGTATTTTGTTATACATTTCCACTGGTCGATGCCTCTGCTGGTGGACTGTTAGTTACCGAGGGTATTCACCAACCCAGTCGCCAGTACTTCAGTGGTGGCCCGAAAACCGATTTTATTTGGAAACTTGCAATATCTAATTTTACGAAATTTGTTCAAAAATAAGGAGTATCTCCCTCTCGCATAGCTCTATTCTTAGCTGATTTTGGCTTTACTATTTAGACCCTAGTGGAAATTTGTTCTCTATCAGATTGTACACATATTTTGGTATATGGATTTCCAAATGTCTTGATGTAATCTGCACTGAAGAGACATAAGCTGTCGAAATGCGCATATACAGAATCTAAATTAACAGTTAACTTTGGTATTTTGTTATTTATTTCCACTGGTCGATGCCTCTGCTGGTGGACTGTTAGTCCCCGAGGGTATTTACCAACCCAGTGGCCAGTACTTCGGTGGTGGCCCGAAAACCAATTTTATTTGAAAACATGCAATATCTAATTTTACGAAATTTGTTCAAAACTAATGAGTATCTCCCTCTTGCAAAGCTCTGTTCTTAGCTGATTTAGGCTTTCCTATTTAGACCCTATTTATCAGATTGTACACATATTTTGGTATATGGATTTCCAAATGTTTTGATTTGATCTGCACTGAAGAGACATAAGTTGTCGAAATGTACATATGCAGAATCTAAATTAACAGTTAACTTCGGTATGCTATTATTTAAGATACGGTGTGACAAATTTGAAAATGGTCAGAGCTATACGATATCCCCAAAAACAAAATCACGAAAATTATCCCATTCAGTTAGAGAGTCATGCAAAAATTTGGTATGACACGCTCCTACCGGATATTAACTCAAGATATGCAACATTTAAAAGAATCATTAAGAGGTTCACTGCTGATGTTTCAATTGTACAAATTTTACAAGTACCAGGTGAAAAGGTCACGGATTACATAAGTAGATTGTTCACTGTGGCAAATAATTGAAATTTCCCTGAACAGGTATTATGAGCTGTTGGTATAGACGGGTAAAGACCCAATATTAAGCGACTTGTCATGAATAAAGAACCCCGAAAAACATCGAGGAATTATGCCACTCGGCAATTTTAGCCGAAAAGACTGTATGCGCTACAGCAACGTCCACGTAGGCAGCGTATGAAACGGTTATTTCGGAGATACAGTCACTCAAACTTCAGATGGGAGAAGCACGTGCCTCGGAATCGGCCCGAAACTCTACCTTGGCTGAGGAGCAGTATCCCGTATCCGTTGCATATTCGGATCAATCGCGTGACGCGAAAAATGGTAAAGATCCTATAAATACCAGAACTCCCACCCGCCAATAATATCACCAATCAGTATATTATCACCCCAATCAAACCTATTGAGGTGCGTGCTTCAAATTATATATAGTTCCTAAGTTTTTTTCAAAATCTTTTTTATTCTGTGTAAATTCTAAAATGCAGTGTTTTTGTTTTTATTTTTTTATTTTTGAATAGCCCCTTTCTTCCTTTTTGCTTCGGTGTTCGCTGTCGATGTTTTACAGCTATCAAAAGACATACTACGTCTGATATTATTTCAGGGTAGGCAAATGCTCTGCACTATGAAAGTCAGCGTGGTCAGTATGCGTTGTTCTTTCAGTAATATATGAACATTGTATATACACTGTTACATAGTTAATATTGCATTAGACCTAAATTTAAAATAAATTACCCAAGTAAAATGCACCTAATATCTTCTACGTATATATTTCTAACTTCAAAATACAGAGATATATGGACATGTGAGTTGCTAATAATGTTTTTCTTTATTTAAAACTTCCTCGTACAAAAAAAAAAAAAAAAAAAAAAAAAAAACACTAATTCTTTGTAATTCCATATCCTTAACGAACTTCTATATCAGATATGGCATATGTCATGCAAAAAGGAGAAAAAAAATATTGGTAATACTTATTGCTGTAGCACAACTGAAAGGGATATGGTTTTCATGGGACCTATTTTCTGAAATTTCCAATGCTTCTACAACAAAATCTTACAAGACCCATAAATTTCTTTCACTGAGATAACAATAACAGTTCTTGATGAAAAATAACAAGAAAAGCGATGGCGCATTGCTTTGTTTTACCATGTATTTGTAGAGACCTTGTCTCGTGTGCATTTACTCCATATTCCTTCATTGCTTATTTTAGACTGAAGTTTCTCTCTCCTGCAGTGTGGAATCCATAAAAAGATTCCACGTGTGAGAGATGTATGCTCTATATACATTTCAGTTAGAATGTAGCGTTGCTCGACATCTAGCAATGAATTCCGCTCAAACCGGTGCTAAGGGCCGTCTTTAACTTACTATGAGGTATGAGCAAAGCTCATTGTTGAAGTCCTCATGTTGACTTCAAGATAAAGAACAACAATTAAAATGCTGTTCAATTGCTGTGTTTTACTGTGTAGCGACTTTGTTTCAAGTGCATTTACTCCATATCCTAATTGCAAAATTTCCGAACAGAATTGTCAAGAGCCGACATCCAAAGGACAAAAAACAAGGTATGTGCGAAACCACCGGAAAAATTGTGAACCGCAAAGGTCCTGTCTTTGTACCACCATTTGAACAGAAATTGAAGGTAAAACCGATTAACATCCCCCTTTTCAATGAAAGGTCATAGACAATTAAAAAAAAAGTTCATCCCAGTACTAACCGAATAAAGAATCTTCAATCACAGTTTGGAACGAAAATTAAAAAAAAAATCTACAAGGGACTACACGTACTGATATCTGTTAAAATATTCTAAATGTAATTTTCTCGTTTAAAATTCTATACCTGTGATGATAAATATTGAAATTTGCATATTCAAATTTTTGACATTTTGTTTAAAATTCCTGAGTATCTCCATTGTGCAAAGATCTGTACTTAGATGATTTTGGTTTTCAAATAGATCCCATTGGTTATTTGCTTTTTGTTAGCTTTTAAATGCTTTGATTTTATATCTCCAACGAAGAGAAATAAAAAGTCGAAATGACTATTTTCAGAAACTGAATTAGAAGTCTTTCCTCTATTTCAGAGGACAAACTTTTGCCTCTTATTACGGCCTTTATCTGATTAACTTCTTTTGTTTGAAATTAGGGTATCTTTATATTCATGCGCCATACATATATTTAAGTAGTGGTGATTTGTTTATTTGAGAATTTCTCATATAAATGCGTATTCAAAATGTATCATCTTGATTTTATTTTCTAAAAAATCAAACTTTTATTCTGACCATCAGTGTATACTAATTTCTACATCATTCAATCTTATTTGTAAAGTTTTCTGACAATCAACTCAATGAGATCCCTGGTGGTTGGTTGTATGTTGTATTTTCTTTTGGCCCCTTTGTTGGCAATGGAAAACAATGTTTGTAAGAGTAATTTACCCGATATTTTCATATTTAATTACTATTCTGCACTGATGGATGTAGAATTGCTCGACATATAGCAAGTGTGAATTATTTTTTTTTCTCTAACATTAAAGATAAAATTATGTTTTGAAACACTAGCAAGGGGTTCAGAGACTGAGCCTGTATCGCTCACCTGACACAATGCTTAAATGCAGGTTTTTTTCTATGCTTTGTACTGGTGGCCATGTTTTTGTCGAATCGGAATGAAATAAGCAATCTCTCCATTTCAGTGCAGTTTAGTTAAAAATTTGCTTCAATGGCTTCAGCGCTGAAGATGAAAATGATCTTTTCCCAATAGGGTCCAATGTTAAGCTATGTTCTGTGATGGCTGCCACGTTTTTTTTTGTTGTTTTTACCACAGAGGCCAATGTTAAACTAAGTTCTCCACTGGCAGTCATGTTTTTGTCGAATCCAAAACAAAATAAAAAATTATTAAGAAGGATCTAACATACAACATTCATGCAGAATTTAGTTAAATTTGCTCCAGTGGTGTCAGAGGAGACGATCAATATGATTTTCACATACGGCCAATGTAAGAAATATGTTCTGCGCTGGTTACCATGTTTCTTACCGAATCGGGAAGAAATCAGATATCGTTGTAAAGGTCATTCCATACAGCTTGCCTGCGAAGTTTGGTTGAATTTGGTTATATGGTGTCAGAGGAGTTGATGGAAATGATGTTTCTCCCATAGGATCAAAAGTTAAACAAAGCTCGATGCTGACTGCTATTTGTTTTTGTTTTGGTGAATCACATCGACATCTCATTTCATTACAGCGGAATTATATTTGCTTTAATAGTTTCATAGCAGAAAAAAATGTTTTCGCATACAGTCACATAGTAAGCTCTGTGCTTGCCGCCTTTTTGGTCGGATCGGAACGAAATAAGCAGTCTTTGTATATGACCTTCCATACGTCATTACTGTAAAGTTTGGTTGAATTTTCTTCAGTGGTTTCAAGGAAGTTGATGAAATTGATGTTTTTTCCATAGTTCCTTTGTGAAATATAAGTTCCGCACTGGCGTTAATTTTTGTTTATAAAATCGGAATGAAAAATTGTTTGTACAGTACTTTCTATACAACATTCCTGTAAAGTTTGGTTGAATTTGCTTCCTCGGTTTCAGATGAGTTGATGAAAATGATGTTTTTCCCATCGGGTTTAATGTTAATACAAGTTCCGTGCTGGCAGCCATGTTTTGTTGGATCGGAACGAAATGAGCAATTTTAGTAAAGGACCTTCAATACATCATTCCTGTGAACTTTTATTTAGTTTTACCTCAATGTTTCAGAGGAATCGATGAAAATATGTTTTCCAAAAGGGTACAATTTAAATGAAAAACAGCCAATCAAAGATTGCGATCCGCCTGCAACCCTTTTTTTGGACACCCTCCCCTTGTAAAAAAAGTGTTTTTAAACTAAATTTCTTTCTGTTGAAACAATCATTGTTACTAGATATGGTTGCTAGGTAGAATTTCAAAAAGTACAGGTTTCTGAGAATTTTAGAAAATTTACCAAAATTAGAATCAAAGATTTTTGCAACCTGACTGTTGAAAATCATCATTTTTATTGTAAGAAATTGAAAAAGATATGGTTGCTAGATAGAATTCCAAAAAAAAAAAAAAATAATAGGTCTTAGAGAGTTTCAGGAAATTTATCAAACTTAGAATCAAAGATTTTTGCACTTTGACTTGAAAATGACCACTGAAACTATAAGGCATCAAAAAAGATATGGTTGCTAGGTAAAATTCCAAAAAGGAATTGGCCTTTGAGATTTTCAGGAAATTTACCAAAATTAGAATGGCCATCTCTTTGTCAGATCGGAATGAAATGAGCAATCTTTGTAAAAGATCTTTTAAACATCATTCCTGTAAAGTTTGGTTGAATTTGCTGCAGCAGTTTCAGATGAGTTGAAATAAAAATGATGTTTTCCCTATAGGGTCCTATGTTAAATACATGTTCCGCGCTGGTGGCTATGTATTTGTCGGATCGGAATGAAATGAGTAATCTTTGTATAGGAACTTCCAAACATCATTCCTGTAAAGATTTGTTGAATTTGCTTCACCAGTTTCGGGGCAGTTAATGAGAATGATGTTTTCCTTTAGGGTCCTATGTTATATACACGTCCCGTGATTGCGACCATGCTTTTGTTAAAGTGCAATCTTTGAAAAGGACCTTCCATACATCATTTCTGAAAAGATTTGTTATATTTGCTCCAGTGGTTTCAGAGGAGTTGATGAAAATAATGATTTTCCGATAGGGTTCAATATTAAAAGTTCCACGCTGGTTGCCATTTTTTTTTCGGATCCCATCGAAACGAGCAATTTTCGTAAAAGACCTTCCATACATTATTCCTAAAGTTTGGTTAAAATAAATTTACAAATAGGGGGAGGGTTTGGATCCAAGAAAACGAGTTTAACTCCACCGCAATTTTTGCGCCCGTCCCAATTCAGGAATATGTTGGTCATTGGCTTGTCCTTGTCTTCTTATACAATTTTAGTTTCTTGATATTCGGGTTATTGGTTGTGGTTTGTTTCCATTGATTTATTCACTTTTTTACTTTTTTGGGGCCATTTAGGGCTTGCTATATGGTGTGAGGTTCCTCACTGTGTTTAAGACCGTACAGTGACGCCTAGATGCTTTGTTTTGGGTCGTTTTAACCTGGAGATGGGATGTTGTCTATTTGACTTTTACCCCATTTCCTTTCTTTTTCATATTCAGTAGTTGCAGAAGAGTTGAGGGAAGTGACGCTTCCTGATTGGGTCCAATATTAAATACAATTTCCGCGCTGGTGGCCATATTTTTATTAAGATAAATATTCTATTGAAAATTTTATCATCCAAAATCCATACATAATTCCTGGAAAGTTTGGTTGAATTTGCTTAAGCAGTTTCATAGGAGATGATCAAAATGTGAAAAGTCAACAGACGACGGACAACGGATGCCAAGTGATGGCAATAGCTCACACTGAACTTCGGGCCAGGTGACGTAAAAAGGTAAAACTTATCATTGTATAAATGTAGTCGACAAAATACTGTACATTAGCAGCGATGACCTTATTCTATATAAACGTCTCAATTATTATTAATTCAGTTATTGCAATTACATGTAATTGGAAAATGTTAGAATCGAGATAAAAGAACTGTCATTGTTAATAGGTGAAAATTATTCGAGTTCAGAAGCTAGTCTACGGATTTTAATTAGGATCAACTCAATATAACAATATTTACACTGTAAAACTCTATGATATTTGCTTGCAATTTTAAGGATCTATTTAATACCCGGGAGTAGCACATTTAGACAAAAGTCGTACATTATAGATGTATTTGTAAGTGTACAATGTGTATTAGAGACAAAATTATATGATATTCGATCGAGGTAAGAACAATATACCTGTATTCTTCTGTCATACCAAAAACGTTGTCTTTTTGGACATTTTGATCTTCTGCTTTTTTATTTTATTGTTGTCCATATGGGCAACATGCAAGATTATTTTTCTTAGAACTATTTTTGTTGATTATGATGATAAACTTGGTTAACTTACTTTGCTAGTTAAGGCATTAAAACTAAGATTTTCAATTTTCATACAAAAGATTGGCGGAGACTTAATTTGTTTACATTTCAAATTAAAAAAAAAAACAGAAAATTCCAGAAACCCAAACATTATGATATTATCATTGTATAAATGTAGTATCTATTTGTAATCTGTGTTGTGAGTTTTTGTTTTGCTTGCTGAAATCTTTTTTAAGTCATATTTCACTGACAGATTTCTATATATTTACTGTAACTAGTTGTGCAATCAAATCCTAAAACACCGTAAACAAATAAAAGTTCCCGACCATCCATTGTATGCAACATGTAATCTTAGTTTTATGCCTATAAAAGCAAAGAAAATTAACCAAACTTTTATTCAAGATGGTCAAGGCAAATATAGCTCTAAGTTTTTATCATTTATCTCTCTTGAAATTTGGTAACATGTTTTTTTGTTTATTTTAGAGCCATGATATCAAACTACTTTAAACCAACCATCAATTGTGTGAGCTGGTCCGACAGATTTAGCAGTACATGGACCTTCATGTTCCTTCTGATTGTGTGTATTATCACAGGAATACGTCATTATGTCGGACCGAACGCGACATGTTGGACGCCATCTGAATTTACGGAACAAATGACAGTTTACACAGATACTGTTTGTTGGCTTGGTAGGAAGATGCCAGTGGTTCCTAATTTGGAACTTGTTATACCAAAATATCAAGACGCCCGAAGAAATTACCGTAGAACAAGCGATCAAAGAACACTGTATCAATTGCTGCCTTTAATTATATTTTTCCAAGCGATACTTTTCAGACTTCCAGATATTATTCTGCGAGTGTGTGAGTCTTCGTTCGGATTTGGATGTACTCAAATTAACAAAATGGTCGAAGGGTACAATACATTGACTTCAGTAGATAAAAAGGATATTTCGAATGATTTATCTCAATATTGTAATCAGATGTTTACGTCTCGGCCATTTAAATTTCTACCGTTCGGGATTGTAACTGTCATAGTTGCATTTGCGAAGTTGCTGTTTTTCATCAATGCTGTAACTCAGTTGTCCATACTTGAAAGTTATTTGTCACCACCCCATGTCAGATCCTACGGTGAATATGTTGTTAAAAGTATTATCAACAATAACGCCAGTTTTATTGCACAATCACCGGTGTTTCCAAGAAAAATGTTATGTGACTTCCAAATCAGAAAAATTTCAACAATGCAACAATATACCGTTCTTTGCACTCTGCCTGTAAATGAGTTCAATGACCAAGTGTATTTTATGGTCTGGATTTGGCTACTGATCGCATGCGTTGTGAGTGGAACCAGTGGGGCACTGTTCCTTGGGAAGAGTTTGTTTCCGTTTTGTAGACAGAGGTATAGATTGTTAATCAAAGCTTATATAAAATACAAGCAAATTTTTATATCAATAAATGGAAAGAACAACAAACGAGATTTTGCGATGGTATATTGTACGGCAACTTTTTCGAAATACACTGATTCTAGTTTTTTACGACGGCATTAATAAAATATCACCAGTGTTTAATTGAATAACAAAATACCGAAGTTACTAATAATTTAGTTTCTGCATATTCACATTTCCACAACTTATGTCTCATCAGTGTAGATCATATCAAAAATTTGGAAGTCCGTAAACCGAAATACGTGTAAAAGGTGATGGAGAACAAATAACCGCTAGGATCTAAATAGAAAAGCCAAAATTCAGCTTGGGACAGAGCTATGATAAAAGGATATACTCCGTAGTCATAAACAAAATTTCATTAAATTAAGATATTGCAAGTTCGAAAATAAATCAGTTTTCGGGTCAGCACCGTAATACCTACTTCTGGGTTGATGAGTACCCTCGTGGACTAACAGTCCACCAGCAGAGGCATCGGCCCAGAAGAATTTTGACGAGGTTGGCGGGTTCTGTGATGCCTAAACTTTCCTTTACAGAAAACATGGCTTTGCCAATAAGAATTTGTACTTCAACAGGCAAAAATTATAATTCCTAGTCCAACATGCTAAAGATTAACACATTGCATAGACACAAATTACCTTTAACACAGCATATGAAGGACCAGCACGCCGACATGTAATACAAACAGGGAAGTTTTCCAAAAAATTATGGATTATATGCCTTAAAGTTGCTTATGGTTCCATTGGCAAACAATTAAGACGTACTTTTAAGTTACTTCACAAAGAAATTAGTTTGCCCTAAAATTGAGACTGACCTGTTAGTTACATCACAAAGATATTAGTAAAAATAACTTAATGAGTATTTCATTTACCTCAAATTTGTCTTAAGGATGGTCACTCTTCAAGTTTATTATATCAAGGTTTTAAAATTATTATTTTTATTTATTAGAACATCAATCATATATCATTTTAGGCAAACAATATTGATAGGTCAGTGTGCTCGTTTTTGAGATTTAAGCTCCTGAAGTTTTGGCGGGAAACCAAAGTTCTCTAGACGTTTCATTAACTTTGCATGAAGACAATAAACCTTTCAAGATCAATGAAGGAATATCAAGAATTTCATCAAGTTTTGTCATAAGTCTATCAAAGATGTACACAATCATATTTTAAAAAGAAAAGTGGGGGTCAGTGTGCAAAATTTTCTAATGCATCATGGTGGATAAAGTAAGAGAGTTCCAAAAGTCAGAGGCAATTAGTGACCATCCTTAACCAAAAGTATATCACTTTTTCTCTTTTGGCGAATTTCATTTCGATTGCAAATAAACAGAACAAAATATTGATTTACACTGCATATTTTTGTTGTTATACCGACTGTTGTGAGATAGATCTCACAAAAATTCTTATCGCATGGTCTGAAAATACTGAATATTGCAAAACCTCAATTACCCCTGGGAAAGTAAGCTGGAAAAGGCGTGATTATTGAATGATATATAAAATCACATAGCAAAAAAAAGAATTTTACGAGAATAAAATCGTCTTTATTATTGATAAGATTTCCGGAAGAGTGGCAAACTATTTGATTGTTCTTTTGCTATAGATCTAATCCGTCACCATTCACATCTCATTTAAGCGTTAGCCTCGAAGCGAAAATTATTTCATCGATAATGTATATCAGATACGGTGTAACAATGACATCATTCGTTGAAAAACGGAAACTTCCAAAATGTTTCGGTTAAATTTGCGCTGAAGAGACATAAATTATCGAAATGCGCATCAGCAAAAACTAATTTAATATTAACTTCGGTATATTCACCGTAATGTCTCGATGATTTTGACCAGGTTTACTCATTCAAATGAAATAAACTTTCTTCACATCATTTAATAACAATAAAGTAAATTAGTCTTAAGTTTATAGATTTAGACAAACAGGACTTACAACCACGGACCACTCACATGCACAGTGCTTCCGTACTACTCCGATTTCGGACCAGAATACAACTTTATAACTACAGGTTAGATTTCTTGAGCAGCATTTATTCTGGGCATCTTGCAAACCATGCATACATTTTCATACATATCGAGGTATTTATACTAGTTAAATGAACACATATATTATAATAAAGAGTTGTATTTGCCAATAATACCATGACTATCAACCAATCAGAATGCAGCTTACTTACATAAGGTGTAATTATGAACTATATATACCCGAATCTCTTCTTTAATTTCAGATTTGCAGCAAAATATTTACAGATGGCCAATGTTACAACTTCAACGCAGCAGGTTGACCGGTTTATTAGCAAAGATATTGGGCAAGATGGCGTCTTATTACTGGAAATGATTGCCGAGACATCTTCCAACATCCTTGTTCGCGACATTATATTAAACATTTGGCACATCCATCATATTCCTCCATTGCAGGAAATGGCACAGGTAGAAGGCAGCCAAACTCTCCCACAACAATTCAATATTGGAAGAACACAAAATATTTATCCTCATCCCGATGGGAACCAGTTCAGGTCCCCAGAAACAGTTGAAACAGCACCATTTAATATGGGAAGAACACAAAACGTTTATCCTGGGGCTGATGGCAGCCAGTTAAGATCCCCGGAAGCAGTTGAAACAGAAAAACCATTACTTTAATTACAGGTTTTAGGTTTTAGTGGTGTTATTTACTATAAAATTTTAAATATAATCGTATTTGTAAAATTAAGTACATATTGTTTACTGTAATCTGTCATAAACTTTTAAACTCAACCTCTATAACAGCATCCTTTGAATGTATGAAATACTTCTCAGCCTCTATAACAGCATCCTTTAATTGTATGAAATACTTCTTAACCTCTGCAACAGCATCCATTAAATGTATGACTCTATAACAGCTACAAAGGATGTTGACTGGGTCGGTATTTCCGTTTCTTCACCAAATGCTTTGTTGATAACCTCATCCGACATCGCCGAAGGAAATTTTGGTTTGCAATCCTTCCGTCAAGCACACATTTTCCGGATTTTCTCCCTAACTGTTGCAGATATTGACATATTTTTATAGAACTCTACCACCATCAGTTACAGAGGAAGTTCGAGTTTGGATTTTGACGAACTTTTGAGTCTTAGTAAAAAAAATGTATCTGCAGTTTTCCGGATCTTTTCTGAACAGATATTGATCTAATATTAGGTATGTGATACTGATACTACCAACGTCAATTTCCTGCCCCTACCCATTTCTCTCTTTTCCATTGGCAATCAAAAGTCGTTGCCCCGGTTTTCCCTTCCACCTTTATTAAGGTCTTTCACCACATGTGAAAGACCTTATTGTTATTCTTCGGATTATTAAGGTCTTTCACCACATGTGAAATACCTTATTGTAATTCTTCGGATTATTATTTTTTTTTTCTTTTTGGTCCGCCGCAAAAGCTGTGAAAAAACTACGCGACATATCATTTCGATACTTGGTGTGATAAATCGACATCACTGTGGGATCTCAAAACTGAGTCAAGCATCTTGACCTATTTTTAGTAACGGAGTTATCTGCCCCGGAACAAAAAATCATGTTATCGCTTAAACTAGGAAACCGTAAAAAATAGCTGATTAAGAGTATGAGTAAAATGTTCCTTGAGTCATGACGGAACTTCGTTACATTTAGACGGAAACTGTGCGGTATGGTATTTTATGAGTTATTGCCCTTTGAATAATTTTGGGTTTCCGTAAAAATTTTTTTCTCACAAACCGTAAGTCGAAAAGATCTGAAACCTTCACCATTGTTCATAAGTCTTATATGGCCATCTAAAAATGTCAAGGTCAAAGGTCACCGGTCAAGGTCACCGATGACCTATAGCCTTGTTATCGCTTCAACTCGTAAACCGTAATAGATGGCTGAAAACATATAATAGGAAAAATGTTCATTATCATGAGACACAACTTTGTTACATTTGGTCCGAAGAGATTTGACGACTCTTTATATGAGTTATTGCCCTTTGAAAGATTTTGAGTTTCCGTTAATGCTAAATACTCCCAAATGATAAGTCGTAGAGACCTGAAACCTTCACCATTGTTCAAAAGTCATATATGGCCATCTAAAAATATCAAGGTCAAAGGTCACCGGTCAAGGTCACCGATGACCTTTATCCTTGTTATCGCTTCAACTCATTAACCGTAATAGATGGCTGAAAACATTTAATTGGGAAAATGTTCATTATCATGAGACGCATCTTTGTTACATTTGGTCCGAAGATATTTGACTACTCTTTATATGAGTTATTGCCCTTTGAAAGATTTTGAGTTTCCGATAATGCTAAATACTCCCAACTGATCAGTCATAGAGACCTGAAACCTTCACCATTGTATGGCCATCTAAAAATGTCAAGGTCAAAGGTCACCGGTCAAGGTCACCGATGACCTTTACCCTTGTTATCGCTTTAACTCGTTAACTGTGAGAGATAGATGATCAAATGTATTTGAGAAAATGTGTGTCTCATTGAGGTCTACATTTGACACTGGGGTCCAAAATAATTGGACCATTCATTTTGGACCTATAGCCCAAAAACGATTTTAGAGTTTTTTGCTTGTATCTCAAAAACTATTTAAGATACAAAGAAACTATTAGAAGATGAAATGTTCAGCTCAATATGGCCGACAAAATGGGGTCAAGGTCAAAGGTCATGGTGCTTAGCAACAACGTTATTTGCCATAAATGTCCTTAGCAACCATAGGCAAAAAGTTTTGTTATGTTGTAAAGAGGAAATAAATGACATTGTCAACCGGAAGTGACTTTCATGTCCTTAGCAACAAGCTAATTTTTCGAAAAAGTCCTTAGCAACCATTGAGCTAAAGACTAATAAAGGTCAGAACTTTTGTTAATATCACATTTTTCACCGAAATAAGACATCAAAATCAAACTCAACCATGTAATCATGGTGAAAACTGGTGAAAGACCTTGCAATTGTTCTCTGAATAATTGACTTTTTAATTTTTATTCTTTTTCTTCCGCCGCAAAGTTGGTAAGAAAACTACGCGACATATCATTTCGATACTTGGTGCGATGAATCGACATTATTGTGGGACCTCAGAGCCGACGCAACCATATTGACCTATTTTTAGTAACGGAGTTATCTCCCCGAATACGGTTTATCTTGTTAGCAGATCTCCTCCAAAACCGTAACCGATATCAAAATTCTGAATGGGGAAAAATGTTGGATTCATCCTCAGGATGATTTATCATGCAAAAAAATTTTTTTGAGTCGTGACCCCGGTTACGCGTTTTTGACCCCTAAATATGCAAATTTCTCAAAGTTGTCGGATTTTGATGAAATTTAGTTTCCAGGTAGCTTTCATGGCCCTGATTACTAAAAAGGGGTCAAAAATTTTTTCCGTCCGCCATTTTCAAAATGGCGGCTATTTGAAATTTTGTTATCGCGATAACTCGCAAACGATAAAAAATTTATGAAAACGTTAATGGCAAAAATGTTCCTCTTATTTAGATCTACATTTGATTCAATTAAACAAAAACTCTGCGACGAACCGTTTTTGAGTTATAGCCCTTGACGCGTTTCCGTGAATTGTTTTTTTGCGAATAACTTTTAAACGCTTACAGATAATATAGTAAACATATATGTTTAAAGTGATCAGCATGAAAAGACCTTCAATTTGAGTACCAGGTTGAAGGTCATCGGTGACCTTTGACCTTGACCTTTGACCTTGTTAGCATATAAACTCAATAACTGTAATAGATAGCTGAAAAATTATATCAGCAAAAATGTTCACCATGTCAAGGGCTACATTTGATTCATTTGGACCTAAGCTCTCCGATGACTCCCAGAAGAGTTATTGCCCTTGACGCATTTCAGAAAGCGGTGTTTTGCGTATAAATTTTAATCCTTTACAGATAGTATGGTCATGTAACATATATAATTAATCAGTAAGAAGACCCCTACAATATGAGCACAAGGTCAAAGGTCATCAAGGTCAGAGGTCAAGGTCATAGCCAATTTTTTGGTTTTTTCCTTAGCAACCACTGAGAAAAACACAGCCAATGTTCAGATAACATCACATTTTTTTTATTAAAATAGACAACAAATCAAACTCAAACATGAAATGGTGAAAACTGGTGAAAGACCTTGCAATTGTTCTCTGAACAATTGACCTTTTAATTTTTTTTATTCTTTTTCTTCCGCCGCTATCTGGGCCAGAAAACTACGCGACATATCATTTGGATACTTGGTGTGACGAATCGACATTAGTATGGGACCTCAGAACTCAGGGCCACATACCGATCTATTTTTAGTAATGGAGTTATCTGCCCCGGACCCAAAAACCTTGTTAGCAGATCTCCTCAGAAACCGTAACCGATATCAAAATTCTGAAAGGGGGAAAATGTTGCATACATCCTGAGGATGATTTGTCATGCAAAAAAATTTTGGGGGTCGCGACCCCGGTTACGCGTTTTTGACCCCTAAACATGCAAATTTCTCAAAGTTGTCGGATTTCCACCAAATTTGGTTTCCAGGTAGCTTTTATGGTCCTGATTACATATCCGGGGTCAAAAAATATTTTTCGGCCACCATTTTCAAAATGGCCGCCATTTGAAATTTTGTCATCTCAATACCTCAGAAACGATAAAAAATTTCTGCAAACATTATATTGCAAAAATACTCCTCTCATTGAGATCTACATTTGATTCAATGGAACAAAAACTCTGCGACAAATCGTTTTTGAGTTATGGCCCTTGATGCGTTTCGGTAAATCGGTTTTTTTGCGAATAACTTTTAAACGCTTACAGTAATATAGTAAACATATATGTTTGAAGTGATCAGTGCGAAAAGACCTTCAATTTGAGTACCAGGTTGAAGGTCATCGGTGACCTTTGACCTTGACATTTGACCTTGTTAGCGGATAAACTCAGAAACCATAATAGGTAGCTGATAAAGTATATCAGCAAAAATGTTCAACATGTCAAGTGCTATATTTGTTTCTTTTGGACCAAAGTCTCCGATGAGTCCCTAAAGGGTTATTGCCCTTGACATGTTTCGGAAAAGGGTTTTTTACATATAACTTTCAAACCGTTACAGATAGTATGGTCAAGTAACATATCAAATTAATCAGTAAGAAGAGACCTTCAATTTAAGTACAAGGTCAAAGGTCATCAAGGTCAGAGATCAAGGTCAATGCCAATTTTTAGGTTTTTTCCTAAGCAACCACTGAGAAAAACACAACCAATGTTCAGAACTTTGATTACATCACATTTTTTACCAAAATAGACAACAAATCAAACTCAAACATGAAAAGGTGAAAACTGGTGAAAGACCTTGCAATTGTTCTCTGAACAATTGACCTTTTAATTTCTTTCTTCTTTTACTTAAATTTGTTTTAATTGATTAACTTTTTCTCGTCCTGATATAGCTGAAATATTACTCATTGGACGTTAAACTCTAACTAATCAATCAATCAACGTCAATTATAGATCAAGTTCGAGTTCGGTTTTGTCCATTAATTTTTTGGATAGGCCCTGGATTAAAAATGTTTAAATTCATTTTGTCCTATATATTTTAAACTGTTATATTGAAAACATTGAACTACCATTATGAGTTACACACCAAGTATGATTGGCTCCGTCCAGCGCATTTTTGGGGATTTAATACCATAGACTCCAAAAACATTTCGGTTTAATGTTAGCACTGTTCAAAGTGCTTGTAGATATAAATCTAATATTCTGTATGTTAGTCTACCACCATGCTTTGTAGGGTGAGAAATAATTTTTCTTTTGAGAATTATATAATTGTTTAACCAATACTTTATGAATGCATGATGTAGTTGATGTGTGTGGTAAATTTGTATGTTGCGACCGTATTTATTTTTCTTATTTATTATTCCTAACAATAATAATTTTTCAAATACTTTTAAATAGCTTCTCAGTTTTAGAAATGGTTGTTGTTTGTAGTATTATCGTCAACCAAAAGGATAAGCTTAGTGATAATGAGTCTACACTTTATTTAGCATATTTTCAATGTCAAATTCTTCGGTATTTGTTTGTCAATGTATTTCTTGTTTCATTGTTTATCTGGATAAGACATGAATCTGTAAAGGAAAATAAAAAGAACTGGCATGGGTTATCACGTCGACTACACATTGAAGAACAAGGAAACATACCATACTGATGTCTCATCATTTGTCAAAAGAATATATCTTTATTCAGAAATTCACAGTTTTACCCGTAAGGGTTGAAAGCATATATATTTAAACATACAATATAAACAAACATATGAGATATAATAATCTGTCAAAAATATTGTCTATGCATGGTGAAATATGCAATTATTTTTCCACTTTCCTCAGTATAAGCGACTTCTTAATCGATAGGGACAATATTTTAGCAAGTTTTTCAATTTCATTTTCGTTGTTTTCAATTTAAATGATGTTTAGATTTTGATTTTTAAATTCTTCTCTAATGAAAGTATATTTTGGGCATTAATAGAAGAAGTGAGCTTCATTTTCATGCTTACCCTTCTGGAGCACCTGATGTCACTCCCAGTTTCACTGGAGTTAACACTGTGAGTGCCTTTGTTTTGAATGTTGTGATTTCTATTTCTGTGCTTTGGATCTGTTATTGTTTTCTGTGTTCTCGTTTTGGCCATGTCTTTTTGTAAATTCCACTCCTTTGTTCCTTCGGTATTCTACTGCGTTTGTTTCTTATATATCTAAATGACAATTCGTGCAGATTCTATTTTCTCTTTTTATATTTTTGAATCTGCCTCTTTTTAATTCTAAAAAAATGATCACATACATTTTTTTTCTATTTTCAATGACGCTGACATGGCTACAAAGATCATAAAATATTAATAGAAAAAAGAAGGGAAACGGGGGATGTGTCAAAGAGACAATGACCCAAAGGGGAGTAATAACAACTCAAAGCCACCATAAGATCTTCTATGAACGGTGAAGAAACTCGCACCAAACGGCAGGTCGGAGTCGGCCCCTAAATAAGGAGTAATCAAGTTCAGCGAAATAAACATCATCCTAAACTAACTAGAAAACAGACAAGACACACAAAGGCTTAATAAATTTCCTGACTTAGGACAGGCGCAAACCTGCTGCGGGGTTAAACTAGTTTTATTGGGCCCAAACCTCCATCCTACAGCCATTGTGTTAAATAAAAAAACAATCGTATCAACAGTAAAATTCAGTTGCAACTGTGCAAAATGCAACTGAAAGAACTAAATATACGGACATAAACATGAAATCACAGTAGACTACCAGCAGCTAACTGACATGCCAGCTCCAGGCCCATTAACTGACAAATTAAGTTATAATGTGTTTAGTTAAGATGCAAAGACCATATCAAAAAATCAATGTTAATACCAAAGAAGGCCATACGTAATTACTTTACGACAATACCGTAAATACCCATTTGAATGTATTTATTTTCGTTTTATAATATGAAAAAGAAAGGAAATGGGGTAAATGTCAAGGAGACAACATCCCATATCCAGGTTAAAACGACCAAAAACAAAATGACTATTTTAGATGATACTTTTACAAATATCTTGTTTATTTAAACTAGTTTTATTTGGCCCATACCCCCTACAGCCAATGTAATAAANCAAAAAAAAAAAAAAAAAAAAAAAAAAAAAAATCGTAACAACAGTAAAATTCAGTTAGCAGCAGGACTGGGTCAACTGTTCAAAATGCTACAGAAAGAACTAAATATACGGACATAAACATGAAATCACAGAAGACTACTACCAGTTAACTGACATGCCAGCTCCAGACCCATTACCAACTGACAAATAAATTTATGTACCCTCACTATCCCTTCCCATGAGAAGTTTAGCATAATGATTTCATGCATATACTAGAATACATAACCCGTGTCCATGCAATACTGATTTTAGAAATTTAGAATGTGTTTAGTTAAGATGCATAGACCCTATAAAAATAATGTTAATACCAAAGAAGGCCATACGTAATGATTTTACTACAATACCGTAATTACCCATTTAAATGTATTTATTTTCGTTTTATATGACTATTTTAGATGATACTTTTACAAAAATCTTGTTTATTTGAACACGTAAACAACTCAACACGGGAGTCAATTTATTTGAAGGGCTTTTCGGCTTGTACATATTGAAAAAATCTTAAATAATAGTGCAAGATAGAAACTTAAAATCTGAAAAAAAGAATTGATTTTTTAATGAGAAAATAATTTGTTTCCACAGTTTTGGAGTTCTGTAGTTTCCTCTACTAGAATTCGCTCGAGTCATTCATGAAAATAAAACAGTCAAATGGCTCTACCTAATTAAGCAAGAACAAGTTCATATTTCTTTACCAAATAACTCATAAAGCTATCCCACTTACATAAATTTTATACGCATATAAACCAGTAAAACGATATAAGTTATTTTTTATTCCTGACCCAGCGTCACATTTGGCCTTTTCCATGAAAGATAAGCTATTGTTCTGAAATATTAAAAAAACTTTATCATTGTATAAATACAGTCATACCAATGCACATGTATTAATGAATTTATTCCATCGCATAATCGTCTTAATTATTCTAATTATTCTAATTAGTCGTAATGTTATCTTTTTATTTCCGTGCATTGTAGCGGTGTGTTCCCTGAATGCCAACATTCTTAAAATCACATAATTAAATATTGTTGTTTTAGTAGTTATAAAGGGGTACAGTAAGGGGCTTGATTAGGTATAAATTTTAATAATAAATTAGTTAAACATTGGTTGACAAAATGTGTGAATGTATATAAATGGGTCGTAAATTAACCCCAAATGGCCAGAATCTCTACTGGTTGCTGTAATCAATTAAGTATTTATCATTATTTGATGTTTAAGAACATTCCTGTTGTGAAATTAATGGTTTTCTTACTCCAATTACACATTTTTACTATACAGTTTGGTTGCTTATTTTTGAAATTTACTATATGAATGGGTCAATATTTTGTTTGGGGAACTATATGAAAGGGGGGTATTTTCAAAATGCCAGCGGCAGGCCTGTACCCAATTCCAACTGAAGTGAC
>MJUU01039847.1:52231-63862 GCA_002080025.1 Modiolus philippinarum
AATCCAAGGACAATGGCAACATCGGAAACAACAAAGAAACAGAGACACAACATGAGTACGGCACAGAAAAGAAAAATGAACACACACACACACACACACACACACACACACACACACACAATGTAACAACACGGACCCAATAAGGTAATATCAGGTGCACCGGTCTGCTTCTAATAAGACACCCGCCGTGTTGAACATGTCAGATCCGGTAGTAAACTCAAATCCGTGAGAGGAAACAACAACTTGGCTTTAAAGGGAAAGATCTGTTGTCATCAAGGAACCAGATATCCCATAGCGGTCCACAAGATGGTGATGTCGACCGTAAAACTCCTGGAGGGATGAGTTCAAGTTTTGGGTAACATAACCTTGTTGAAGTAGCCTATTTGTGAGCAACGGGCTCTTTGGGTAACATAACCTTGTTGAAGTAGCCTATTTGTGAGCAACGGGCTCTAACATGGATATCAATGTATCTAACACATGCTCTTGAATAGCGAATGAGCTGGGAGATGAATTTAGAGAATTAACATGTAATTGGAAAAAGAATTTAATCGAGATAAAAGAGCTGTAAATATCATAAATTCTTACATAAAATAGTTGAACATTGCTATAACTTGGATTCTCCTTCGCCAAAGCTGAAGCCGGTTCCAAGAGCCGTCTTGAACATATAATAAATAGTAGAGCGGCGAATTAAGCAAAAGTCGCTTATTTAAAAAGTTTAAATGACCCAAATACCCTATTCGATTTCTCAGTCGTTTTGGATAGCTTGATTATTATATTTTTGAAATATGTCTGTCGTAAAAATGAAATGTGGTAGAATAACTGTGATAATTGCAATTGAATGACAGGACCCTAAACGGAATGTCGACACCCTAACTAATCTTTTGGGCTTGTTACATAATAAACGAAAACTTATCTACAAACGGCATTATTAAATGAAAAAGAGATACTTGCTGAAACATTTTTCACGCTATAGGTCATTCTTCGAATTTGCGTTCTATTTTTATAGAAGATTAGAAAATACCCATAAAATCAACCCACAAAATCAGCGTTTTTCTCGAATTTAACACAAAATAAACAATTACAATATGCAGTTATTGTCTTAAGTCAAACTGTACGCCCTATTTAACAAGTTCGATGGTAATTTTGTGTCAAAGCACTAACCAATTATATTTTAAACGCATTTAAATTGTTTGAAATTAGAATATGCAATCCGTAAATATTTCGTACTTAGTCCGTCAATCAGTCTATTATTAAATTAAACGATCAAATTAATTCAGTTGATTAACGATTTCTTAGTTTCTAAACATACCCTTTGTTAGTTTTGCTGCTTTCTGTTTAAAATTATTGATACACAATGTATTCAAGACAAATCGTGCTTGTTTTTGGGGATATATTTACGATTTGATATGAGGGTGTGTTTGATTTGTATTGAGAAAGTATTGCCAGTAGTTCGTAAAACTGAAAAGCTCCCGCGGTCTAAATAAGTATATATTAAGCGCAGTCTAACTGACACATGTCAATAAGGAAGCTAAAGTCGTTTTTACATTTGACGTTGACAAATATTTGTGATTGTTTATTTTATTTTATCTTGTTTTGCGTTTTTTTCCTACTTGTTTTTTCGGTTCTGTCCTTTTTCTTGTTTTGGGGGTGATATTGCTTTCTTTTTTTTCGTTTTGTTGTGTTTTTGTTTTTGTTTTTTTTTTGGTGGTTTTTTTTTGTTTATTTGTTTTGTTTGTTTGTTTATCATTTTTTTATGTTTTTTTTATGTTTGATTTTTTGTTTGTTTTGGTTCTGGTTCCTTTTCCGGGAAGTGTTTACAACATCAGAGGTAATGCCAACACAACATACAGGCAGCAGATATGGTATAATTTTTTACGCTTTTCGGATCCATGCATAGTTTGTAAAATGTTGGAGTCAGATTATAAACTCTGTTCTTCTAGTATATTTTGTGTATATACAATAAGTGTTTTTTTATATTTTTAAACTAGATAGCTACATCTTATAAGGTTGTTTAGGAAGTGTTTGAGATGCTATATAATTCGAGAATATCGCTTGCAAAATTAAATGACCCGTCATTCCAAACCACGAAAAGGCTAGTCAACAATGATTTCGATTGAATATTAATTAAAAATTAAAAGTATGGACCAGATAAAACCTGATTGATTGCATATGACTGTGGTTTGCAAATCTACATCAGACGACAATTCAAAACAGTTCAAGAAAAATAGCAAATGAGGGTTATAACAAAATTACTAAAAAGAATTTTCAAGAGTCGAAATCCAAAGGAAAAAAATAGAAACAAAAAACAAATTAGGCGCAAAAGCAACAGAAAACTGTGCTTTTTGTATGTCCTCATTCATTTTTAAAAACATTTCAGCAAAATTATGCTTGCAATGAACAAAGGTTCTAGATGTTGTACGGATTTGAGCTTGGTCAAAATATTAGAAAAAGTTAAGTTTGGTTCTGTGGGTGGTTATATCTACAATAACTATCGCTTCAGTGCAATCAAATGAAAGAGGTGATATAAAGAACATATATCCCATCCATTTATAACTCCATAGCCAACTAAGGACAATGTTTTTGCACGACACAAACCTTTGATGAAACTAATACATAGACTTGCAAAACATATAATAATGACGATCTTGTGCATGATTTATGTTGATTATGAAGGTCTCAGTAGAAAACTAAAAAGTTCTTATACGAGACAATATTAAAGATCAGGGATAACTTTCATGAGTAAGAAATTCCTTCGTTTTACGAGTAAAACGTGTGTAAAATGCATAGAGCTTCTCACACTAGGGGAAGACATCCCAATTCTTCTGTAAAATACAATTGTCCTTCATGGAAAAGGCCATTCACGGAAGAATACAGCGACTTCGTTAAACAGTTAGTGATATGAACAACATGTTATTTGAAATAAAATGTACATAATATAATAATACGTATGTTATTGTATTTCTGTATTCAATATTTGCATTGTTTTTATTTGAATCCTCTATGAAAATTAGACAAGTTCAAAGTGAGTCATGCACTCCCTCTAAATAAAACATTTTTTTTACCTAGTTCCTTGCTAAGCGAAATATTGTGTGAGTGCGATCACCATCTGTGTACGAACATAGCGAATATCTGTCGATTTTTGTTGCAAATCAACCAGTCAATCCTTTTGTAGCTTTTGAAAAGGGGGGGGTCCTGCATTCACTATTGTTAAATAGGAATTAAATAAAGATTAAGTAATCGAGTAAGTTGCAACAAATAAATAAAACAGAGTCATATTTAGATTTTTAAAATTTAATTCATATACTTTGCGTGTTATCTATAAATCCGACTTGCAACATGCCAGGTTACGTGCTAACACAGGTAGATATGCGATATTTAGCGCTTACTAAATATTGTTTTCGATTGTTTGGATCAAAATCAAATTTTACTCATTTTTAAGAATATCACAACCAGGAAAAAAAAATCTTGAAATGTTTTAAGCTTAAAACATAGCTCTTAATTATAACATCAAATGAACGTCAATTTGTGTTATAAGTGACGTCACAAATCATGACAACATGTTTATTTACATTCAAATTTACTAAGTAATAAAATAAATTTCTATTGTATCAATTCTTGTGCCTTGAAATGCTGAAAATCATTATATTATCAATTTTTTTCATTTTTTACTGATTGACCTTTGACCCCTAATTTACCCCCCTTTCTACCACGTTTGAATTTTACGACAAACCTTTTTGAAATGTACACGACCTAAGCTTTCCAAAAAGGTATAGATATCGAATAGGGTATGTGGGTCATTCAAATTTTAAAATTTCTGGTCTCTGTCGCTCTACTAAAATGTTTACTAATTGTTGAAATGCAAGTTCCGAACCTATTGTTTCGCCACAAATACAGACGACTGTAATCAGCATGTTGTGTTCAATTGAAATATGATCAAAGATATTTACACTGTAAAACTTTGTGGCATTTGTCTGTAATTATAATGACCCATATAACTGATTATTCTGTAGCAATTTTAGATAAAAGTCGTAAGTCCTCTTTTTGCTGAAATTAGTAATTATTTTGTAACTTTAAACCAACTATTTACTATGTTGGCTATTCAGAGCATGGACCTTCATGTTCCTTCTGGTTCTATCCATTATCACAGGAATAAATCATTATGTTGGACACCAGCATGCGCGTTTTCGAGTCGTCATTCAGATTTGAAAATGCCAAAATAAACACAATGGTCAAGGGATATAAATCATTGGCTTCAGGATATAAAAAGGATTTAATTTTTAAATTTTACCCTGACCCTAATGTGAGCCAAGTCAGGTCCCCAGAAAAATGCACAAAAAAATAGGAATAATACAGAAAATTTTTCCCTGATCCTGAAGTGGGACAGGTCAGGTCCCAAGAAACATTTGAAAATGCAAAACAATTCAATATGGGAATTTTACAGAACATTTACCCTGATCCCGATGTGAGCTAGGTCAGGTCCCAAGAAACAGTGGAAAATGCACAACAATTCAATATGGGAAAAATGCAGAAACGTTTACCCTGATCTTTATGTGAGTCAGGTCAGGTCCCAAGAAACAGCTGAAAATATACAACAATTTTGTTTTGTATTCTACTTCCGTTGTTTAATATGGGAATAATTTTACCATGATCCTGATGTGAGAAAGGCCAGGGTCACAGAAACAGTTGAAAATGCATAATAATTTAATATTGGAAGAATACAGAAAATTTTACCCTGATCGATGTGAGCCAGGTCAGGTCGAAAGAAACAGTTAAAAATGCACAACAGTGTAATATGGAAAGGAAACAGAAAATTTAACCCTGATCTTGGTGTGAGCCAGGTCAGGTCACCAGAAACAGTTGAAAATGCACATCATTCCAAAACGGGAATTTTACAGAACATTTACCCTATCCTGATGTGAGCCAGTTTAAATTCTCTCGTACAGATGAAACAGAAAAAAACTATTGCTTTAACACGCCGGATATTCCGATACACAGAACCGGAGCGGGCACAAAAGACACGGAGCTCATATTTGTTTACACGCGGTAGGGTGGGAACATGTTTTTATAAATAAGTCAACAAAGCTTATGAAATTGGTGTAAATAAATTGGCAGATTTATTTTACATAAAATAAGTTATCCACAGGTAAAATTTTACTTCCCAAGACCCTAAACTATTAAAGCATCCAAGCTTGCTATTATTCACGACGATGTCTCCAATAAAAGTGATGGGACATTCATATTTTAGACTATATCCAAAACATCAATGATCCCGTATTTTCATTAATATATATTGGACGTTTTCTGAAAGTATCAGTTCTTGGAATTTAAGGGTGTGTAATTATTGGCACAAAAAACCGCGGAGCTTTAAAGTGATAATTGCACACGGAACACGGATACCGGGTACAAGGAACGAAATCTTTCGAAAGAAGAAAGCACAGAAAAATGTCAGAATCACTACAGGAGATACAGCTTGGAATGCCATATTAACTAAGAATTAGTCCCTATAGGGATTTGGTATGCAAGGAAAGCCTCAAAATTCTACAAATGAATCAAGAGTGCAGTGATTAGTTATATCATACTGTTATTGCAATTGAAAATACAGTGAACATTGAGAGCAAATTATATTGATGTATCCCCTTATAACATTCCACTTTTAGAAAATAATACCGTCAAAAAACCTAGTATAGAAAGCTCAATTGGTGGAATCATGACTTGCACTGAAAAAGTACTTTTTATATACTGCTTATGAAAGATGGTATAAATTTGCGCTTGAATAAACACGACGTCAATTTAAACGTGGTGTTATCATTTGAAAGTCCCATTATTGCCTAAGTAAAAAGATAAGACTATGAGGCTATAGTTTAAACCCACAATGCAAGTTCATTACCTTTATTGCTGCGGTCAAGGATGTGGCAAAACTTTTATTGTAATGAAATCAAGATTAACACCCCAAGCTTACACAATGTGTAAGATTCATCGATGTCAAATGTCTACATTGTAGATACATTTTGTATATCAGACTGACGTGAAAACCTGACAAATGTATACAATGTTGTCTTTACCAGACGGCGAGTCAATAAAAGGTAGACAGCTTGGGGTGTAAATCTTAATGTCGGTAAACTGAAAGTTTTGCCACTTGCTTGACCGCAGCAATAATCTCACCTGTGACGTAAAATCACAAGGATACCATTTCAGCAATGTCAATGGCGTTAACAATTCGAACTTTAGGTAATTGTAATGCTTATGTTAGCTTCAAATAACAAAATACCGAAGTTACTGTTCAATTTAGTTTCTGCATATGCGCATTTATGACCTTATAAATTATATCTTGTCAGTGCAGATCAAATCAAAACATATTGGAAATCCATATATTGAAATATGTATGAAAGCTGATTGAGAACAAACAACCAATCGGATCAAAATCAGCTAAGGACAGAGCTATTCCAGAGGGAGATACTCCTTAGTTTTGAACAAAACTTTGCATTTGAATATTGCAAGTTTCTTAATAAAATCATTGTTTGGGCCAGTACTGGCTACTGGGTTGGGGAATACTTTAGGGGCTAACAGTCCATCATTAGAGGCATCAGCCCATTAGCAATAAATAACAAAATATCGAAGATAAGTCAATATTTCTGGTATGTGATGTTCAGAAGCATTTATATTGGTACAATTACTTAAATGACCCATTCCCGAGTCATGCATGAGTGACCACGCTAAGTTTTTTGAAAGTAATTAGGACCACTGTACCAATGGTCCTAACCACATGATATTTGACTATTAGTTGTGTCTTGAGGGGTACAAATCAATTCCATGGCAACGACTCCTTAGTAATGTCCACGCCCAGATGGTGTCCCTGAACTCTCAGACATGCATAAACTATCACGTAAAGTTTTACAAGCAGTTAGTACAGCCTGTATTACTAGTCCTAGCCACTTGGTAGTTCACGTGTACTTGCATGTAGGTTATTAATTTTGATATGTTTATACACTGCATGTCTAAACACACTGTATATGTTCTAATGTTTCAAACCAGTTTCATACTAAAACGACCCAGCATCCCTTCATAAAGGGATTAAGTTAACACTGGGGTCTCTATCTTAGCATATACCAACTGTAACCCATAACCTAAGGTAAAAATCATGAACAATATTAAACCTATCAACAAGCAGATAACAAGCATGCTAGTTAAATCTCTTGTAGACAAGATAAAGTTAAAAAGGATATCAAGTAATTACGAAGACAGGTTGACACGTCGACAGGCTGACAGACAGACATGATGAAGTAGGAGATGACGTGCAGAGTGAAAAAAAAAAGATTGTGCAGATTTCAAACAGGATGACACACAGACTCGCATATTAACGGGCAGACAAAACGACAGACATACATGAGAAAGCAAGACAGCTTATATCCAAGACGGTTCTGATGGGGTCAAAAAAGCCATTTTGGCAGCATGGTTGGTGAAAAATTACCTTAAAATAGGCGAGATGTATACGTGCTTTTACATATATCTATATGTGAAAGCAAAGGGCCAATCCAAAACGTTAGAGGTGATTGATTAATTAGTTAAGCATTTAATGTCCCATGTGCAATATTTCAGTCATACCAGGACGAGAACAAGTTAATTAATAAAAACAATTTTAGTTAAAGGAAAAAGAAATCAAGATGCAAGGGACAACCGGGGAAAAAAGGAAAGGACAAGCAATTGGTAGGGACAGGAAATTTAGGCTTCCATACGACTCGCATCGAGTCTGCTCTCCTTAGAAAAATATAAAAGGGGTCTTTACACTGCAGGGAGCGTGGTGTTCCTCCACATAGTTTGGCTTCAACGGGTCATAGTCAGGCTTTCTGTATTATGACCTTACTTCCCCGCATAGACAGAACATTCCCTATGCACCACCTGAGGACACACCTTGAAGCTCTGTAATCGGAAACCCTGAAAACCGATTCAGGTGCAGGGACGTGAAACGTGTTTGTTTGTTTGTTTTTATCGTTTTCGTTCGTTTGTTTTTGGTTTTTTTGTACATTAGACAAAGTCTGTACAAATACATGGCAAAAACAAGCAATGGAATGACGCTTTTATTGTTGTTCTTCATCTTGAAGTCATCATGAGGACTTAAACAATGAGCTATGCTCATACCTCACATATATAAGACGGCCCCTAGCGCCAAACTTGGTCATCATAGTCCTTGGATAGACACCCTCAGGTTCATACCTTATATAAGATGACCACCAGCAGGAGAGCATAGTTTTACATCGAAACTCACGGGAAAACGCTTTTAGAAAACTACCGGGCCAATTAGAACAAACTTTAAAAAACAAAAAGTGTTTGCGGGGTACTCTGTAAAAGAGGTGTTTTTTCAAAGTTTTACTTTATTAAAAAGGTCGACATTGGGAATATAGTTTAACATTTGAACACTTCCAGAGATCTTCTCTAGTAAGACTACTGGGCCTACTGGAATAAGACTTGGGCACAAAAGTCATTGGTTGGTTCCCTGTAAAAAGGTAATTTACAGCAAGATGGTCGAGTTGGATCATACACATTCCTTCACGAGTTTTTGCTTCATATTTTGGTATACCCGTCCCTTCTTTTTGGACAAATTGTCTGTACTTCATTGCGATTTCGATATGTGATTGTTTGCAATGTTTCACTATGTCTGAAAGTGTATTTAACTTGATATTACACTATTTTTACATTTTGGTGGAAATCCTTTGTTTAAAAGCAAAAATTTCAGAGACAAAATCTTAAATACCTTACTGCAAAGTTAACCAGTTCGGATTATTAATATATTTTGCGTTATCAATTATCATAATTTTGAGATTTAAATTTATTTAATAATACGGATGTAATACCCATTATTTCAACGTTTTTATTAATGTTAGAGTTGATGAAATAGTTGTATTCACTTGTTTTCAAGTCATAGGCAACGCAGAGAGCAATTCTAAACTGCATAAAACTTTCATCTTTTATTTTTGCTTGAATAAACTCCGCGTTCCTTGTATCATTTGAATGAGTCTACTCCGTGTTCAATTGTATCATGCTCCGCGGTTTTTTTGTGCTCATAATCACACACCATGGTTTGGTAAATCGCCGAAAAAAGATATGACGAGTGAATTCCAGGAACTGGCACTTTCAGATAATGTCTAGTAGATAGTAATGAACAGACAGAACCATTGATGTTTTGAATATGGTCTAAAACATGAAAGTCCCATCACTTTTACTGAAGAAAACGCCGTGAAAAATAGCAACATGGATGATAAAATCGTTCCCCACAGTTTATTAAAGGGTCTTGGGAAGTAAATAACTTATTGTGCGGTTATGCGGATGTAAACTTGGATTCTATTGGCTGATTAACCACCTGCTAAATAACCATGTCCACCCTACACAATACAATCAATAATCATGATAATGTAGTGTTTCACCTACATGTAGACCAAAATCATTCAAAAGCGTACATATGAGAATTGTACATAAGGACAAAATTCACAAACATGCAGTAAGCATGGATAAATAAACATATCGTAATTAAAGTTTACTTCCACGTAATGTAAAACTAATTTCAGCCTGATATTTACATTAAAAAATTAAAATGTGAAATACATCTATACTTGGAATAACATGTAAATTATATGAAATATTTGATTTGCATTCATTTTCAAAGGTTTTCGCTCCATGTATTACGAAAACGCAATGTAAACTTTACATGAAAAATCAATACATCATTCGGCTGTGTATTGTCCAGAGTACGCGGTCAGTCGACATAGCGTTTATGTGTATAATCGTGTAGTCGAATGTAGGTCATTTTGTAATTATCGTTTATTTAGTTAAACACAAACAGGTTTGCATAACCGCACAAAAATGTTATCATGCATTGAACCAACTAATATGATTATTTAGATAGTGTCGAAAATCGTTGAACGGCAAGCGACCTTCAGTTATCAATGCATGATAACTTATATAGTATGTGAAATAAACATGACAATTTATTTATGCCAATTTCATAAGCTTTGTTGACTTATATTTGTGACCTCCTTCTGCATGTAAACAAATATGAGCTCTGTGTTTTTTGTGCCCGCTACGGTTTTGCCAACCCGGTGTGTTTAAACTTATTGCCATGATATTATTAAGTTTTCTTTGTAATACATATTGTATATAGTGTATTGTGTAAAATATCTCAAACTTACTCTAACGATTAAGATTAAACATATGAAGTAGAAGCATTTAATGATATGGACATGGTAATAAAAAAATTCGTTTCCATAAACTTCCGACATTGAAGGTGACTATAGGTTTTAATACATTTCTTGCGTCAGACACACAACCTTCTCGTATTTTCCAAACTGTTGTATAAATTTATATATTTTTATATCAGTTTACTACCATGAACTTCAAGTTTGGTTTTGATGGATAGATTTTTGACAAAGTTATGGGGGTTGGACTGACAGACTTTTTAAAAATTGATGTTCTTCGGATTTTTTTTTTACATTTGCAGATAGGTGATTCTACCAACATGTTCTGGTTGCGCCTGGTAAATTATTTTTTTTTACCGAGTAATGGGCATTGAATTTAAAAAAATAGTAGAAAATGTTGCAATGTTAATCAAATTTTTAATATGTGAGTCTACCAATATGAGTTCCAGATCACGTTTGACAGATTGAATTTTTGGTTTACCCATAACTTAGTTTGAATCTTCGCACGTTAGTCAGAGGTAATACCCACTAGACTATCTACGTCTCGTTGAAGTTCGAACCTTTCGGAACTGTGTAAATGATCGGATATCTAATGAAAATAAAGAAACCCGTGTTAAATCATATTCCTTTATTTGTTTATTAAAACAACATAAATTCTGTTAAGGTTTAATTGCCAAATTATATCCTTCAGGGTCCAGCAAAACATAATGCAAAATGCATAAAATATAAACAATATCATAAGTGCTAGTAATTTAGAAAATATGCCGCAAGTGAGTATTTGCTCGACATAGTTTAAGCCAACCAGTAAAAGCCAACCCGGAAGGATAATAGGGTATTCAATACTTTTTGTTTGACAATTCCAATGTTATAAATGAATTGTATGTGATTTTTTAGTTTCAGAATTTTGCCGAACACAGGGAACATTGACAATCAGACAGACAAAGGGATTTCTATGAAGTGTCAACCGATTCAGATAATATAATCTTGCTTTTGTTTCTTTTGTTGCACAGCATGCAGATGTAATAAAATAGGTTTTGTTCGTTGTATTAACCATATGCGTTTGTTTATTTTGTCATAGTAATAAGACTTTTTATAGTTATTAATGATACGAGCAAGTAATTAATTTATTTGTTTGTTAATCCCACGAAGAACTGCTCATTGACCTAGTTACATCCAAACTTCCTTTCAATATCAAGATAATCGTTTGTTCTAAAACCTTCACTTGGAAGGTATACCCAGGCAAAGCAAATATCATATCTTCAATAGTAAGACTGGCAAGCATCTGTCTCGCACGGAAAATATCGGCTGAACAAATCTGATGTTTATTCTGGAAAACTAAACATATGGCAGTTATTGCTTCTTTCTGTATAAGTGTTGTATTGATTTGAATCGTTAGTCTGATGTTTAAAATATTACTTTCTGTAACACGAAATTCTCCAGAATC
>MJUU01039847.1:68070-97781 GCA_002080025.1 Modiolus philippinarum
TGTATTAATCAGCTTAAATATATCGGTAATCCAAGATCGGGTCTACTTATCTAGTATCTGGAAAATGCAAGTCAAACTGACAAAATTCTCAGCTGTGGATGTTTTAGTATCGAAGACACTCACTGTGACCAAAGATAATTTATGTGTAAATGCATATTGCTCGTCGTTGAAATTCACTTTTTCAATCAAAAATTTTTTTATGCTTTATGTTTTAAGCGCTTTGCTGTCCATTTTAAAGTAACTAGCACTGAGGAGAGTGATCGTTATATCGTTTTGATTTATACATGTATATATGTTTATTGTGCTGCAAAGCCATCTTTGCATCATTTATTTCATGTACACATATATCATGTCGAGACGCGCATTCACATGGAAATGGTTGACTTACATTTCATTATATCATTTATAGGTTAAGATTACTTTTCCTTCCAACTGTTAATTTAGTTAGGTTCAATTGTAGTAAAATCAACGTAATATTGTTCTTATGGCATTTTACTTTACGCCAATTATGGCATTTTACTTTACGCCAATTAGGTATTTTACGTAACTGTTGATTTTTTTTTGATATAAGACCAAAATAACCATTTTCACAGAAAAATACCAAGAAATTAAAATCTAATCATTTCAACTTTTTAGAGTAAGATGGCTGTTTTAGGCAATACAATTTTTATGTACTGCCCCGTGTACTGCTAGTCCATGCAGCTAATTCAATTGACTGTCCGAATCCCCAGTTGATCTAATCATGCAAGAAAGTATATTGATAATATATGTTCCGGACGAATTTGAAATCACTCGTTTCGGCATGATGTCTATTTCTAATGATGCATGCTAAATTTCAATGACCCCAAATGCCTTACACATATTAAGGTCAATTAATTAATCAATATCCATGAATACTGAATTAACTACCAGCTGTCTCAATTTTCAAAACGCATGATTTGTGACATATTGGGGGAGGGGGTCTGCAACCAACTTTAAGTATGATCATGTACAAGGTGCACAAAACAAACACGGAAAATGACAATTTAAGAAATAATCAAAACAATTATCATTTGATTTTAATTTTAAAATGACGCTAGTTTTTTAATGTGAAGAACCAAGAACTGCAGTCAATTGAGCTGAATATAGTTACATTTCATTTCACGATAAAGGGTGAGTTAATGATTATTTAAAAGATTGAATAAAAATGTGAATGCCGACAATGAAAAACCTTAAAGCTACATGCAAATTTTGGATTGTATTTCAAGTTTGACAATATCTGCACCGTGAATAACATACCTCGAAATATTGTTTTGTATCTTTCATTGCACTTTAAAAGAAAAATTGCGATTAATTTGGGCAATTGACCCTATAAAGCCTTTACACATCAGCCAAATATGCATTACGTACACGATTTGTATTTTCATACAAAGTGACACAAGTATACGTTGAAAACAAGTTGAATTTTTGTCATTAAAACACGAATTACACGCTATCCGTTTACAATTAGTCTGAAAAAAATGCACTTGTGTAATCAAAACTCTCAGTCGTCGATTAGATTCAAAGTTGAGTGACACACGGTAGAAATGCCTTATCCCATATGTTGGAGTAAGATGTACATGTATATCATTTCATTGTTGATGATGTTACACACAACTGTTTAACTGATGAATGTACAGCAATATCTGTTAACTGATGAAGTCATAGTATTTATATAATATATACAAGTGGTATGATAAGAACTATCTTATTATTTATCCGCGTTGATTATTATGCTTCCGCGGCTTCATAGCATTATCTACCAACATAGTCCCAAATGGTGGAGTGAAATATACAATAATACAACATTTTAATTGTGGTAATTTTGATACTGTTTTAGAAAATATAATCTGTCTGTTTGTAATTTTTGCATTCAAGAGTGCGTATGCAAGGAATCCGTGAATTCTAAGAATGAAATATATTGGGTGTTATTTAACCTGGCGGATTTCTGGCCCTCATCGTCCTATGCGACAGCTTAAGCCACAGAATTTCTTCTGCGCCTAAAAAGGATATCAAGTAATTACGAAGACAGGTTGACACGTCGACAGGCTGACAGACAGACATGATGAAGTAGGAGATGACGTGCAGAGTGAAAAAAAGATATTGTGCAGATTTCAAACAGGATGACACACAGACTCGCATATTAACAGGCAGACAAAACGACAGACATACATGATAAAGCAAGACAGCTTATATCCAAGACGGTTCTGATGGGGTCAAAAAAGCCATTTTGGCAGCATGTTTGGTGAAAAATTACCTTAAAATAGGCGAGATACGTGCTTTTACATATATCTATATGTGAAAGCAAAGGGCCAATCCAAAATGTTAGAGGTGATTGATTAATTAGTTAAGCATTTAATGTCCCATGTGCAATATTTCAGTCATACCAGGACGAGAACAAGTTAATCAATAAAAACAATTTTAGTAAAAGGAAAAAGAAATCAAGATGCAAGGGACAACCGGGGGAAAAAAAGGGAAGGACAAGTAATGGGTAGGGACAGGAAATTTAGGCTTCAATACGACTCGTATCGAGTCTGCTCTCCTTAGAAAAATATAAAAGGGGTCTTTACACTGCATGGAGCGTGGTGTTCCTCCACATAGTTTGGCTTCAACGGGTCATAGTCAGGCTTTCTGTATTATGACCTTACTTCCCCGCATAGACAGAACATTCCCTATGCACCACCTGAGGACACACCTTGAAGCTCTGTAATCGGAAACCCTGAAAACCGATTCAGGTGCAGGGGCGTGAAACGTGTTTGTTTAATTGTTTTTATCGTTTTCGATCGTTTGTTTTTGGGTTTTTTTGTACATTAGACAAAGTCTGTACAAATACATGGCAAAAACAAGCAATGGAATGACGCTTTTATTGTTGTTCTTCATCTTGAAGTCATCATGAGGACTTAAACAATGAGCTATGCTCATACCTCACATATATAAGACGGCCCCTAACGCCAAACTTGGTCATCATAGTCCTTGGATAGACACCCTCAGGTTCATATCTTATATAAGATGATCACCAGCAGGAGAGCATAGTTTTTCATCGAAACTCACGGAAAACGCTTTTAGAAAACTACTGGGCCAATTAGAACAAACTTTAAAACAAAAAGTGTTTGCGGGGTACTCTGTAAAAGAGGTGTTTTTTTCAAAGTTTTACTTTATTAAAAAGGTCGACATTGGGAATATAGTTTAACATTTGAACACTTCCAGAGATCTTCTCTAGTAAGACTACTGGGCCTACTGGAATAAGACTTGGGCACAAAAGTCATTGGTTGGTTCCCTGTAAAAAGGTAATTTACAGCAAGATGGTCGAGTTGGATCATACACATTCCTTCACGAGTTTTTGCTTGATATTTTGGTATACCCGTCCCTTCTTTTTGGACAAATTGTCTGTACTTCATTGCGATTTCGATATATGATTGTTTGCAATGTTTCACTATGTCTGAAAGTGTATTTAACTTGATATTACACTATTTTTACATTTTGGTGGAAATCCATGGCTTAAAAGCAAAAATTTCAGGGACAAAATCTTAAATACCTTACTGCAAAGTTAACCAGTTCGGATTATTAATATATTTTGCGTTATCAATTATAGATACGGCCTTATCATAATTTTGAGATTTGAATTTATTTAATAATACGGATGTAATACCCATTATTTCAACGTTTTTATTAATGTTAAAGTTGATGAAATAGTTGCATTCACTTGTTTTCAAGTCATAGGCAACGCAGAGAGCAATTCTAAATTGCATAAAACTTTCATCTTTTATTTTTGCTTGAATAAACTCCGCGTTCCTTGTATCATTTGAATGAGTCCACTCCGTGTTCAATTGTATCATGCTCCGCGGTTTTTTGTGCACATAATCACACACCATGGTTTGTTAAATCGCCGAAAAAAGATATAACGAGTGAATTCCAGGAAGTGACACTTTCAGATAATGTCTAGAAGATAGTAATGAACAGACAGAACCATTGATGTTTTGAATATGGTCTAAAACATGAAAGTCCCATCACTTTTACTGAAGAAAACGTCGTGAAAAATAGCAACATGGATGATAAAATCGTTCCCCACAGTTTATTAAAGGGTCTTGGGAAGTAAATAACTTATAGTATGTGAAATAAACATGACAATTTATTTTATATGCCAATTTCATAAGCTTTGTTGACTTATATTTGTGACCACCCTTCTGCATGTAAACAAATATGAGCTCCGTGTTTTTTGTGCCCGCTCCGGTTCTGTAAATCTGTAAACCCGGTGTGTTTAAACTTATTGCCATATTATTAAGTTTATTGTGTAATACATATTGTATATAGTGTATTGTGTAAAATATCTCAAACTTTTAAAATTAAACATATGAATTTAATGATATGGACATGGTAATAAAAAATTTCGTTTCCATAAACTTCCGACATTGAAGGTGACAATAGGTTTTAATACATTTCTTGCGTCAGACACACAACCTTCTCGTATTTTCCAAACTGTTGTATATATTTATATATTTTTATATCAGTTTACTACCATGAACTTCAAGTTTGGTTTTGATGGATAGATTTTTACGAAGTTATGGGGGTTGGACTGACAGACTTTTTAAAAATTGATGTTTTTCGGATTTTTTTTTTACATTTGCAGATAGGTGATTCTACCAACATGTTCTAGTTGCGCCTGGTAAATTATTTTTTTACCGAGTAATGGGCATTGAATGTAAAAAAATAGTAGAAAATATTGCATTGTTAATCAAATATTTAATATGTGAGTCTACCAATATGAGTTCCAGATCACTTTCACAGTAGGTAACGTCGTCCTGCGAGGACATGATTTTCTACGATAAATTGTCCTTCTCTTCTACGATTGTCCCGGATTCAATACGAATAATATTGAAAAAATGTAAACATGCAGACGCTTTCATCATAGCTCTTAAGATAGGTTGCTTTCCTTAAATTGGAATAGTAAATCTTAGATAATTATCATATAGCATACTACACGCTTTTAATCTCTCAAATTCATGAACGCGTATGTGAAATATAAACAAAATTCAAATTTCATTAAAAATACAGTTTTCTTTATAAGTAAAGCACAAATTTTCAAGTAAAACCACTGACATTATCGACACTTCAAATACATCGAAATCCGACAGGAGAACAGCGACATGAATTGTTCTGGAAGACCGTAATTCCCGATTTTCAGTTTTAATGTGTCCTGACTTTTACCCGAATTGACCTGGCTTTTATGCGATTGGTCCCGGAATTTAAACGATGCAAATTAGATTAAATAATAAAGTTGTTCCCGTTTATTACATCCCACTTTGAAGAAAACGAGAAATTATGAGGCAAAACAATTACAGAACTATAAAAAACCAACGAAGCTAATTTTTGCGAATAAAAAAGGCAAGAGAACGTTTAGTGAATTTTTTACACGACGTGTGATTTCCCGTTTGATATGTATATAATGTGTAACCCTTTTAAGGTACTGACTGTAAGCTTTGGTTTTTAAACTTGATTTCGATTCACTTGTTCGACCATAGCAATATCATAGTAAAAGGATATTCCAACATCTACTCTTTAAACATTGATGCAAATTCAACCAAATTTTACAGGAATGATTTTGGCAGCAGACTAGACTCCTTGAGCTAGCCGACAATTTAGCGATGAGCATTCCCTGGCCCATCTTTTAAAATTACGTTTTGTGTTATTCTTTTTTTCAAGATTTTGGTCTTGGAGTTAATGGTACACCTGTATTGGGTTTTATTTGTATGTTTATAATACTATAGAGAAACGGGATAGAGGAAAGGGAGGTTTGGGTACCCATAAACCGGTTTAACCGTACCGGCTACATGTATCCCGAGTTCCTATCGTTGTCTTTGTAAAGTTCCCTGGTGGATTGTGTCATGTGATTGTAATGTCCGGCCATTGTAAGTGTTTCCTGTTATCTTTTTCTCCATTAATGGTCAGTCCTTGTTGAATATTGTTCACTTCATTCTGTATGTTTGGCAAATAGTATGTACTCTGCAAACACTCATCTTGGGTGCTCGAAAAGGGACCAATAGACAATACAACATATAAATGATTAAAGAGAACTCATCGAGTGAAGAAAACTTGGCAAGTAAAATCGGGAGATGTCGGCAATTGACAAAACATAGCTTAATTTTTACAAAACAAGAAAGACAAATGTTGAATTTATATGAGATTTTTTTTTATGAAAATGTACACCATAACTGACAAAATTAAAAGAGCATGCACCTCAAGCACGGGAATCTTTTTACAGACCCCACACTGTGCACGAATTTTGGTTGAATTTGTCGAAGGGTTAGAAAATGACAATAACCGCTCTCAACACAATATTTTTACGTGTCTGTGTGACTGGTTGAGCAGATCAGGTTTACGCTACATTACCAAATGATGATACCTGCAGTTTTGTAGGCTTTCACTTTGTTAATGCTGTAATTTTGAGGCGTCCTTGTTCTTTTTTTTTGTGTTAAATATAAATTGCTATGATTTAGTCTTTTTTGTTTTGAAATTACCCCTTTTTTAGTTTTTATTTATTTATTTATCTATTTATTTATTTTGCTTTGCATTCGTTTCCCGACGTATCAAGGAAGGCCTTTTTCAAAAATTACTCATTTCATCTAGTTGGAAGAAGTTATTGCAAGTTCGATAGAAAACATGGCCACCAGCAGAATACATTTTCTAACATCCAACGCTATAAAAAACTTTTTAGTTTTCGCCAGATGAGCGATATATGCTAAGAATGCAGAGATTCTAGTCTAATAATCTTGAACAGCCACATTTTTTAGATATTTTACCGTAGATGTCATGTCTGATAAAACACAAAATGAGTTTTGTGATAGTATGATAATTTCCAGTGCAATTGGAGTTATGAAAAAACACACAATTATAAAATGTGCCAAATATAGAGTAGGAATTGCTGAAAATTTAGTAAACTGATACCATTCCAAGGATATCCCGTGAAAGCATGCGCGCTAATTTACCTTGAAGTCTTTGTATGATAGTAACTCAAAATTTGTTTAATATGTATCAAAATATTCAGATATTGATATTTCAAAAAAATTCTATCTACTTTAATATAGCGTTTTAGGATTTTTTTTCAAAGTCGATTTTAGAAGAATAATAATTATAACAGTTTTGATTTGACCTCAGAAGCGACTTGATCTGGTTTCAATATGAGTCGTTCGCTAACTAAAAAGTTTGTTTAAAGTAGTCCTGGCAATTGTTCTTAAAATTTTGGATGCGTGTTCAAATCGCAGTTGCCTTATTCTATCATGCACAACTAAAAAGCCAAGCCTTCCAACCTCCGACTTGCCCACACTAGATCTGGGACCCATGTTTTTTTTCATATTTTGCACTATTTTGTTTTAAGTTAACGATTTAAAGTGATTTTTACATTTTAGTGACAAGCAGAGGAAGAATAATCGAAATGGCATTGAATATGAGCTATTGACAGTTTGTCTTGTCTATTTTGACAAGCAGTTCGCTTTTTTTTTATCTCGAAGCCATGAAATGGCGTGAGAGATGTAAAAATGACAAGAAAAAAAAATCACGTGAGGCTTCAAGCCTATTAACAGCTCTAAAAGATGATCTTCGTGCTTCCGATAAAATATAGTGCGCAAGTTTCTTTCAAAATCGTATACATTGTGTTTTTAAGTTATATTTCTTCATTTTCTTGAGTTGAATACGGTGTTGTCTTATTAAATTGAAAACAATATGCATGTTTATCAAATTACTCCGTTTTTTTAATTGCGTCTCGGATCAACGAACCTGTCGCGCAGTAATTTGTCAAAGATGAAAATAACATTTGTTTACCTGTGACAGTGTATTGCATATATTTATAGCAATGAAATCGACATTCGAAATCACACAATCTGATTATTTTCACGTATTACGGAATAACTTAATACATGCAGACATATGCAGCAGTTCTTTGGATGACTACGAAGATTTGCCACGTGTAGATTTTCCATATGCAGGGCTTCGAGATTCAGCTCCATCGGAGCTTTGATTTAGAAGATTTTAGTCGATTTAAAAAGCTCCTTGGAGTTTATGTTGTGCTGTTTTATCTTTTTATCGACTTTAAATAAAGCTTTTTGACTTTTTTTTTACTTAGAAATAAAACCGATTCAATAAATCCGTCCCCACCGTCAGTTTTTGACTTGTATATCTTTTGTAAACTTCTGTGTTAAAGAAAACACAATGTTATCAAATGTTGACGGAAACAGACTAAATTTTGTGTGCATTCATACATCATACAAAAAATACCAAAATATTATAATGTAGCATTTTGTCATCTTTTCACAAAGGAACTGCCAATTAGTGAGTTAGTCACATCACTGCATTTGATTGGTCGACCCTAGGAACAACACAGTCCAACAACAAAGTTATGCCCACGACTCGAATAGTTGACATCTGTACTTTGTAAACCTTTTGTCGTTCATAGGGACTGTCTGTTACATCAATTTTCCGTAAGATGATTATCATAATTGCGTTGCAGAATCTGGCCATAACGGATGTCCTTTTTCTTTAAGAGCAATAAACTCGACATAACTGTTTTATAAACAGTGTCAAAATATTCGTTATGAACCAACATGTAACATTTGATTCATCCTTTAACTTGTGAACAGATACTAAACAAACTTAAGAATTGTATTCATACTGACGATAAAAAATAGTTCGATTTACACATTTCCCGTTAATATGAGTCCCGTTTAATCGCAGATAACAAGTTGGATTTGCTGTCTGAAATGTGGTATTTATTGTAAACAGGAAAGCAGGATGTAGAAATAGGGGACGCCATATCGCTGATGATATTTGAAGTCTTAAACTACAGTAAGGTTTGGTTAGTTATGTGGTCTGAAGTAGGAGATGCATTGTAGGATTTCTCATGTTACGAAAACTGAATTGTCTGACACTCCATTTTAAGCGATGTACTTGATGTAACCTTGATTGATTGATTATAGCTTGCGCCTCTGGCCAATTTGACTTACCTCAGATCTATAACTTAATAACTAAATACCGAAGTTACTGTGAATTTACGCAATGATAATATATTATATGCGTTATATTGACTAGGCATTATGCTGGACAATCAATAAACTATATTTCTTGGATATAAATTTAACACATTTGTTACTTATTGGACCGCATTCATAAATCAGATAATTCCTTATGCAGAATTTTTCTATTTCATTTCCAAGAATGGAAAATCTGGATGAGAACCACAAATGCAGACAGTAAGATAATTATGCGATACCAGGGCAAAAAAATATAAATCCAAATTATTTGTCTACTCAGCTTATTTTACCTCGTTGCGACAATTAGTTTTTTTTAAAAATAAACCTTAAATTTCAATTTCATCTATCATTTTTTGCTTATAAAATTCATGATTGTCCTGTAATTAAAGCTGCGCTATCATTTTAACTGAAATATCTATCGTATAAATTCACAGACAAATCGTATAAAATCTGGGACACCAGTAGTGGACGCTCGTGTAAATTCCAGGACAACACGAAACTCCGAATTCTCTGGTTTCTACGTTATATCAATAACACAATTCCTGACTATAAAGACAGAGAAGCAACATTTTAGTAAAAATTGCAAAATAACATAAAGAATAAGAACGCAAAGGAGTATTTCCGCTTGTAAAATCGGGTCGAATTCATGACAATCGTATAAAATCATTTTGGGAAAATCGTAGAAAATCATGTCCTCGCAGGACAACGTTACCTACTGTGACGTTTGACAGATTGAATTTTTGGTTTACCCATAACTTAGTTTGAATCTTCGCGTGTTAGTCAGAGGTAATACCAACTAGACTATCTACGTCTCGTTGAAGTTCGAACCTTTCGGAACTGTGAAATGATCGGATATCTAATGAAAATAAAGAAACCCTTGTTAAATCATATTCCTTTATTTGTTTATTAAAACAACATAAATTCTGTTAAGGTTCTAGTAATTTAGAAAATATGCCGCAAGTGAGTATTTGCTCGACATAGTTTAAGCCAACCAGTAAAAGCCAACCCGGAAGGATAATAGGGTATTCAGTAAATAGCATTGATATGTCTTTTTGTTTGACAATTCCAATGTTATAAATGAATTGTATGTGATTTTTTAGTTTCAGAATTTTGCCGAACACAGGGAACATTGACAATCAGACAGACAAAGGGATTTCTATGAAGTGTCAACCGATTCAGATAATATAATCTTGCTTTTGTTTCTTTTGTTGCACAGCATGCAGATGTAATAAAATAGGTTTTGTTCGTTGTATTAACCATATGCGTTTGTTTATTTTGTCATAGTAATAAGACTTTTTATAGTTATTAATGATACGAGCAAGTAATTAATTTATTTGTTTGTTAATCCCACGAAGAACTGCTCATTGACCTAGTTACATCCAAACTTCCTTTCAATATCAAGATAATCGTTTGTTCTAAAACCTTCACTTGGAAGGTATACCCAGGCAAAGCAAATATCTTATCTTCAATAGTAAGACTGGCAAGCATCTGTCTCGCACGGAAAATATCGGCTGAACAAATCTGATGTTTATTCTGGAAAACTAAACATATGGCAGTTATTGCTTCTTTCTGTATAAGTGTTGTATTGATTTGAATCGTTAGTCTGATGTTTAAAATATTACTTTCTGTAACACGAAATTCTCCAGAATCAGAATTGTAAGAGACAAGTGACGTTTTCTTCTCATTCGTGGAGTTCCATCGTATTCTGGGTATCTTGGCATTTTCGACAACGGTCAGAAATCTATGTGCTGGTTGTGGTAAATGCTTATACGTTTTGCCTGTTTGTCTTTGGTCATTGTTGGTGTTTGCAGCAAAGTTTATCACTACAAATATGATGCCAATCACAACTGTAAAGATGATAAATACTCCACAACATGCACAACGCTTTTCAGCCATATTTCTGTCAATAGAGAATATTAAATAGAGAATGTTTGATAAAATTAAGATATATAGAAATTTAATAAAATGATACATGAATAAATAAAATGCACTACGTTTTCAGTCATATTTCTGTCCATAAACATAATACAAAAAATCCATACAGTGCAACAATGTTGAGATAGATTTGGAAGTATGGATAGCTGACAAAAACATAATACTAATTCCAATGTTTTGATTTGGTCTGCACTGAAGAGACATAAGTTGTCGAAATGCGCATAACCAGAATCTAAATTAACAGTAACTTTGGTTTTTGTTATTTATTACCACTGGGTCGATGCATCTGCCGGTGGCCTGTTAGTCCCCGAGGGTATTCACAAGCCCAGTAACCAGTACTTTGGTGCTGGCTCGAAAACCGATTTTATTTGGAAACTTGCAGTATCTAATTTTACCAAATTTTGTTCAAAACTAAAGAGTATCTCCCTCTCGCTTAGCTCTGTCCTTGGCTGGTTTTGGCTGTACTAATTAAACCCTATTGGTAATTTGTACTCTATCAGATTTTACACATATTTCGGTATATGGATTTCCAAACGATTTGATTTGATTTGCATTGAAGAGACATGAATTGTCGAAATGCGCATATGCAGAATCTAAATTAACAGTAACTTCGGTATTTTGTTATTCAACAAACATGAATTATGAGATGTGAAAATGGAAAGAAACATAAATATTTTTTTTTTACCTTTTTTGGGCCATTTAGGGCTTGCTGTATGGTGTGAGGTTCCTCACTGTGTTTAAGACCGTACGGTGACCCCTAGATGCTTTGTTTTGGGTCGTTTTAACCTGGATATGGGATGTTGTCTCCTTGACATTTACCCCATTTCCTTTCTTTCTCATACATGTAGATAAAATATATATGAAAAACCCCTGAATATTAGCAGACAATAGATATCTTGGACAGTCATATTTTTTTAACATTTTGAAGCGGAGTGTACTTTTTGATCACTTTCTTCATTGAGCTGTTTTTTAAGGGTCTGCTGTGAACCTCTATCATTCACCTGACAAAATAGTTTAAGAAATGCTTATATACTAATTCCCAAAATAATCACAAACTCAAATCTATTTTCGTATTAACAACACAAGAAAATCAGTATTGAAAAAAAAACATGTAAAAATTTTGATATGTGTACAATGTCAAAAACAGTTCTCGAAAGAGCTTTGCTTCATTTTCCATTGGTTACTTTAATGCCTTATGTTTTATTCACTTTAAATATGTTTAAATATTTTTTTTCGCATCAATCATATCTTTTTTGTTAAAAGTAACTTTAAAATACATAGAATAGATAACATACAAATTTTTAATAATTAACAAGACCAATTACATGTCTGGACCTGCGTCACCGTCACTCATGTTCAACTGATAAAGTGTTTTTTCCAAAGAAACAGAATGTTGTGTATAGGTTTGCAAATTCAAAAAGTATTCATTTACCTTATTACTAAAACATTCTTCAAGTACAAGTTATAAATGAGATTATATTAAGTTCAACCCTATTACTGTAATAGAAAAAAAAATAAAAATAAAAAACGAATCATAGACAAAAAATGAAGAAAAAAAAACAAAACTAAATGTACAAAGTTGAACAAAGCATAAAATGAAAATAGTCTGTATCACTTCAGCAAAAGTGAAAACCATAATTGAGTATCAAATAAACACATACTTTGAATCTTTATGAGAAAATATGTGAAAGCAATGCAAAAATTCAAGAATAGCTGCCCGTGATCCGTGCGTTCAAAACCGTGCAACGTCTCTGGACAAAAACTGAGTACCATGATGAATATGATGAAGTAAAGTACATGTACCAAGTCCAATAATGGATAAATTTGACATTTTTTAATCAAAACTGGCCTAAAAGGGAGGTTTCTTCATCGATGTGGTCAAACAACAGTGCAAACTTTCAGAGGTTGTGAATGTTTCAGATTACACAAACCAGGCACTGTAATGTTAAAATATGCTGAAAAATTACTAAGTTCAACTATGTATAAATTCAACAATTTCTATTCAAATCTTACCAAAAGGGGAGGTGCTCATTTTCAATGTGTCCAGAACAACTGTGCAAAGTTTCAAAAACATCAGGTATAAGGTGTATGAGATTCAGATTACACAAACTCAGTACCGTAATGTTAAAATTTGATGAAAAAATGACTAAGTTCAACAATGTATAAATTCGATAATTTTAATTCAAATTTCACCAAAACAAGAGGTGCACATCTTCAATGTGTCCAAAACATGTATGCAAAGTTTCAAAAGCATCAGGTATAAGGTGTATGAGATTCAGATTACACAAACTCAGTACCGTAATGTTAAGATTTGATGAAAAAAATGACTAAGTTCAACAATAGATAAATTCTACAATTTTTATTCAAATCTCACCAAAAGGGGAGGTGCACATCTGCAATAGGTCTCAGTCTTGTAAATGTTTGTAGTGCTATTCTTTGTTAAATTGCACATTTTTGAAAAATTCTAAAAAATAAACTATGGCTTCAAATCAAATTCCATTTAGAAACCATGCATTATGTTGCTTTTAAGATTCAAATCAATAGAAAAAAGTATACCTTGCCACGAATATTGGAAAGCTATTGAGCTTTGAAGTGGAGGGGTGCAACTTTCACTTTCAGTTTTGAACTTTCCCGCAGCTTTACCACACATTGTAAATTGCGGATCCCATCTCCTACCTCATGCTGAACTTTTGAAAATACTGCAAATTTTTAAAGCATGATGATGTTCTTTTTGAAAGAAAAGCCATTTTATTTCACCCAAATTTAGGTTGAGACAGGAAGAAAAAAATGCACCGAAAATCTGGTATCTATTTACAAGACTGGTACCAATATCTTCAATGTGTCCAGAACAACTGTGCAAAGTTTCAGAAGTATCTGGTTAAAGGTGTCTGCAAAGCGTGACGGACGGACGGACGGACGGAGTCGAGCGGCTCCCAGACCTGCTGTCACCGTTGGTGAAGCAGGTAAAAATATAGAAATATAATTGGAAGTTGAACTCCTGTTCGTCTGTCATGTTTTTTTTTGTGCGCCAACAGAATGTAGATCTATATTGGCAAATTTGTACTACTTCTCCACAAAAAAAGAGATTATGTTTCCGGAAAACAACTTTACCTTTCCGAAAAAAAAAGTTTCGGCAAAAAGATATATCTTACTTTTGTAAAATATTTTGTGACATTATACCAACATTTAAATTTCATTTCACTTGAACATTTTTGCCATTTTCTGTACTTTTCATACCATAAATAAAACGTACCGTTACAACCAATAAATGTTTTTTTTCAGTTTTCAAAACTTCATTATGATGGGTTTTAAAGGGAAAACCTTTGACTGTTATGAACTTACGAGAAGAGGAGATGATTAAAATGTAAGAGGAAAATAGATGGCATTTTATGTGTTATTTGACACGTCTTTATTGGATCGCAATGTCATAAATAATACAAAAATACAAAATTCCTAATGAATTGTTCGACTTGCTTAAGCAGAGGAGTTAACCTAAAGTGTAAAACCTAACAAGCCTACGCCAAACAGGCGACGGAGGACTGGTGACAAGTGATGGCTTAACGCCACACTGGCAATTTGGATCAGGTCAGCTAAAGACTCAATTACAACTGATACATTGCAAGGAAAATTCATTTTTGAAGGCATAGCATATATTCTATATGTCTCTAGTTACGATTCTCGTAGAACTTTGTATTTTAACAAGAATAAGAATGGCATGGTATTAAATAAATGCACATGAGACAAATACATCGGCAAACGAATACCGAAGCAAGAACGAGGATAGGGGAAATTCTAAAATCATAAATCCAAAATTACGGCAATTCAAAGCAACACGAATTGAGACAGTATGACAAAGACAAAACAAATAAACTAAATGAACAAGAACGCACTAGCACTAGCACTAGCACTAGCAGTGTGAACTCCTATAAAAACTGAGGTGCTCCGGATGATACCTTTCTACATATTACATAGTAGAACCAATTAAGCGAAGGAACAACATTTTTATTGTTGTTCTTTATCTTGAAGTCATCTTAACATTACGAATTGAATTAACTGAAAAAAGGCAGAAGATAAAAAAAGCAAATTATGTCAAATATGTGCGCATGCCATTTTTTTTCATTTTACTTATTATATAGATGCTAAAATTTCGACAGGTATTCGAAACCAGAGTGTAATCAAGGAAATAACTGTAAGTGACCATTGGGTCAATTTTAACAAATTTTAGTTCCCATTAGAAAGTGTACTTTTTATATTCATACATCATCAAAGCGTTGTTCCATTTGCTTAATCTTACCATGTATTTATAGGGATTTTGTCCCATATACATTTACTACATATTCCTTTATTTGATCATCTCTAGATGATCACCAGCGAGGAACCTAGTTTCACACTGGACCCTATTGAAAAAATACGCTTTAAGAACTATGTCATCTCGAACCAAATTTGAAAGCAATGGTCAATAGGGTCTTCCTGTATTTATTGTAATTATTGTCATGTTTATATTGCATTCAAGATATAGCTGCCAATTTGGAACAATATACAATAACTGCCTTCCAAGTTTTGAACATCAGAACTTGTCAACCCTTTTTTCGAGCTTACGGTTATTTAATGTCTCTTTAGAACTTCTTTTAGCAGGTGACGAATCTTCAACATATGATGAAAATTGTACTATTTTCCCTAAGTTCATACATACATAAGAAGAACTCCAAAGATTTTGATTTTTGATTTCATGTATTAGATTATATTTTAACGTGATACACTTTATGAGATTTTCTCAATATGTATACTCTTTATCTCAATTAGTTTTATTTGCATTTGTTTTCAAATTACTGTGAGTTAGTTTTTTACACATTGAAATGTATATCTAATCTATTTCGCCATTTATCTTTCTGTTTATACAGTCAAACCTGCCCAAACGACCACCTTCACAAAACGACCGACCGCTGTAAAGGACCACTTTTATTCCCCCCGACGAATAATACTATATTTTAACTGCATTTAATGACCATGCACCCGCAAAACGCGACCAACGACCACCGAAATATACTCCCAAACGGCCACTTTGACCCTTTCCAGTGACCAGTTAAACTATTTAGTGCAACAGCTTGCCAGACATATTGGAAAAATACAAATATTGTTTTCGTTCTGAAAACCGGAAGTTGAGTTTTAGGTATGGAAAATTATTGTAAAATTGTTAGTTATAATTTAACTTTGATTAAAGGTTTGTTGTTGTTTTAAAAATGTTTGAAATCTTTTCGCATGTCTGTGTTCATAAGCTTGAACTTATGATCTTTGTCTAAAATGGGTCAATTTTTGTATGGGGCGTAAAAAATCAGTTATATTATGAACCTTTATTAAAAGACCACCTGCTGTAAGAGACCACTTTTGCACTCTCCCTCTTAATGCAGGTTTGACTGTATTTTTATGTATACGGGAGAGGACGTTTCATAATGCTTACTTATGACTATGTACAGGGCAAGAAACAAAGAAATGCCAAAACTACCATCTACACGTGCAGACATCCAACTAGACGGCAAATGGACACAAACTCTTGCTAATGAAAGATTTCTCATAGCAAACGATGGAAACGCAGAGAAAATACTCATATTTTCAACTATATTAAACCTCAACAACCTGGTAGACGCTGACATCATTTATGGAGATGGTACATTCTACACTTCATCAAACCAGTTCACACAACTTTACACACTGCATGCATCAGTAGACCACGTAATGTACCCACTTGCCTTCCCTCTTCTTCCCGGGAAAAGCGAGCAGATTTACACCACACTATTCACCCTTCTGAAAACAGCCTGCCTTCAACGTGGACTTCAACTTCAACCAAACATCTTCTTCACCGACTTCGAGACTGCTACCCGTCATGCTGCTCTTAGGGCTTTTCCGAACGTAACTCTCTAAAGCTGCTTCTTCCATTACACCCAGTGCATATGGAGAAAAACCCAGAAACTTGGACTAGCCACAGCCTACAAGGACCACGACGATATCCGACTTTTAATCAGATGAGCAGCCGTACTTCCACTTATACCAACTGATATGGTAGAAGACGTTTGCTTTAATGCCATAGAAAACGACGAAGACATCAACATCGACACTTCAGCATTTGCAGACTATGTAACAGAATACTGGGTAGCGGGCCAAGACCGAGACCAATGGAACCACTTCACAAATGAAGGACCCCGAACAAACAACCACTTAGAGCGATGGCATAGTAAACTGAAGAAACACGTCCGACATGCACACCCAAATATATTCAAACTAATCGACATTCTACAGAATACACAGGCCAACGCAGAAGCTAACCAAATCTTAGTTGCAGCCGGCGCCACCACTCGACCAAAACAGAAGAAATACTGACAAATCGATGACAGACTAACTGCACTAAAAGACCGATTCTTACACCAACAGCTGACAGTGCAAGACTACACAGACCATGCATCCTTCTGTATTCGAATGGAACTTCGTCAGTGACTTCAGTGTTTCAATTCTTTAAAACTTTTATTTGGTAACTTTGTATAGAAACTTTTGTAAAATTTTATTATTTGTCATACACTGCGGTACTTGAATTGCATCGAATTATATCTTAATTTTTATTGTATTGTATAAAATACTTTTCTGTCTTGTGCTACAATTTATGTGATATCATATAGTGCTGTCATATCTTGTTATACATTTTTTTTGTATGTAATAAAATAAATGAATTGCACATTCTTGTTGTTTAATGAGAACAAATAGAGACAGAGCTACATTACAATGCAAATTTCATTGAAAGAACGAGAATAACAGAAAGCTAAAAACAAATAAAGCGAGTAAGGAACAAAATCAAACCAAAACAAAAGAAAAAAATAACAATAACAACAACTAAAAAGATAAAAAAACAAAACAAAACAAAACAAAACAAAACAAAACAAAACAAAACAAACAAAACAAAACAAAACACACACACTAAATATTATCAAAGGTACTCTATATTTTGTGTCTTTCTCGTATGGTACAAATATTATATTATCAACTCGTCCTTCTTGGAGTATTTCCACTTTCAATTAAATATTAGTTTGTTGGAGAATCATGATTACTCTTCAAATGGCCCAATAATCCCCTATGCTGTTTTAGTCAAAATTAAAAATGTTGGAGAAACGTAAATAATTCCTTTTTATACGTATTATGGTATACCGGTGTCCGTCCGTCTGTCCGTCCGTCCACACGTCGTACTCTAACTAGAGAACGCCTTGAACATTTTTTCTTGAAACTTTGCAGGATTGTTGGGTATGACGGAAGAAAGCTTCCTATTGTTTTATTTTGTCGTTTGATTTTTCGTTCCAGAGTTATGGGACTTTGATTATTTAAAAAAAGCTTGGAATTGCAATTTTCGTCCACATGTCGTACTCTAGAGAACGACTGAATATTTCAAATGACGGAAATTATCATACTCATATTGACTTAGTAACGGAAAAAGCGTACAGACGTTTAAATATATTACGTAGATTCAAATTTATTCTTGATCGACAGACGCTAGAAACAATATATCTAACTTACATAAGGCCTTTGCTAGAGTATGCTGACGTTATCTGGGACACAAATGTAAATTTTCTGAATGAAAAAATCGAAAAGGTACAAATAGAGGCTGCCAAAGTCGTAACTGAGGGGACACGTCTTACTTCATTGAATAGTCTATACATAGAAACGGGTTGGGAAAAATTAAAGATTCGCAGAGATATTCATGGACTTGTTTATTTTTGCAAGATGAAGAACAATATTTCACCAGCATATTTATCAGATTAAGTTCCCGAATCTCTTGGCAATATACATTCACATAATACAAGACTCTTCTCTTATTCCTCCCGTAAGGACACGAACAGCCTTATATACAAATTATTTTTTGCCAGCAAGTATTCGTTCATGGAATCTTCTACCAGATCGTACTAAGTTTTGCAGCTCTGTTAGTTCATTTAAATCTAATTTGAATCCGAATCGTTCTCAAAAACCACCGTATTATTTCATCGGAAGAGGACTCGGTCAAATTTTCCATTCTCGACTTCGAATGCACTGTAGCTCGTTAAATCAACATCTTTACTCCAAAAATATCGTTGACTCTCCACTTTGCCAATGTGGCGGTATTGAAACCACAAACCATTTCATTTTAAATTGCCCTCGTTATAATATACAAAGACAACAATTTAAAGAGCCAATTTTTTTAGACCCCATAATTTCATGTGATCACTTACTGCTTGGATCTCCCGAGTTTAGGTGTGAACGAAACTTTCTTGGCAGTGCAATCTTTCATCTTAAACTCCAAACGTTTTGAATGGTTTTAGTATTGCGTACACAGTTATTTGAACTCGCCATTGTTTTCTTTTTCTTTTTCAACTCTTCACCCGTTACTGCATGTGCTCATTAACCCTTATTTTTGTTTTCTTCAATTTATATGTAATTCTGATTAATCTCATTTCGTCTACAAATGTTATGTATTTCAATTTTATTGTTTTGTGCTTATTTACATTGTCTTAGATTTTGTTATGATATCTGTATTTTTTTCCTATTCCTTTTTACTTTTATTTGTCAAAATTTAAAGAATTTTTTCAGCTTAGTAACTCCTCGCTTAACCTGTTTATCTTTATTTTGAATAGATAAAAAATGTTAATAGAAAAGGTAATTTTGATTTATTGAGTGATTCAATTAAGAAACTTGCGTTTAGAGCATACTTTAATAATTGCAAGTTTTATTTCATCAGGAAACGGATTAATATAAGTTTTTCAACTTGTTTCCGAATCCTATTTTATTGTATTGTTATATTGTTCTACATTATTGTGCTTGTTTATGTATATAATGAATTATTTAATAAAATATTAATACAGTAACTAGAGAACGCTTTGATCATTTTTCTCGAAACTTTGCAGGATTGTTGGGTATGACGAGTGGAAGCTACCTATCATTTTATTTTGTCGATGTCTTTTTCGTTACAGAGTTATGGGACTTTGATTATTTCAAAAAATCATGAAATACCATTTCCGTCCACACATCATATTCTAGCTAGAGAACGCTTTATTTATTTTTCTTGAAATTTTGCAAGATTGTTGGATACAACGGCAGTAGAATACCGAAGGAACAAGGGAAGCGATGACTACAAAAATCGAAGTCCAAAGACATGGCAGAAACGATATGACGGAAGAAAGCTCCCTATCGTTTTATTCTCGTTCCAGAGTTATAGGACTTTGATTATTTCAAAAAAGTATGAAATTGCAATTTCTGTCTACACATCGATATTCTTTTATTTTAAGACATCACTACCCCTAAACCAGTATACATTTTTGACTGTTTAACATCAGATAAAATAATTGATACATATCAGAAGTCCCTTGTCATGTTTGTTCATATGGAGAATCATTTAATCAATTTGCATTAAAGTGAGGACGGCGTATCATGCGCTCTTGGTGCAGCTGTTTATTATCTCGTCATATATCCCAAGCTTATGTGCCTTTTGAATATGGATTTCCGTTATCAGGGATATGATGACTTTAATTCTGTCTTTTGAGGATTTATATAAGTTATTTGTTTGATACATGCATGATAAATTCTTCATTCTTTCAATTTAAGCCCATGTATGAGAGGGGAATTACTAATGCATTTGCTGTTCGATTTCAACTGTTGTATGATAGATTAATCATTAATTAAAGATTTTGAATTTCAACTTTGCATGAGAGATTAATTATTTATTGTATATTTCTCAATTTCTGTTCGATTTCAACTGTTGTATGAGAGATTAATTATTAATTAAAGATTTTGAATTTCAACTTTGCATGAGAGATTAATTATTTATTGTATATTTCTCAATTTCAACTCTAGAATTAGAGATGAATTATTTATTGTATATTTCTCAATTTCAACTCTTGTATGAGAGATGAATTATTTATTGTATGTTTCTGTGTTTCAACTCTTGTATTAGAGATGGATGATTTATTGTATGTTTCTGTGTTTCAACTCTTGTATTAGAGATGGATGATTTATTGTATGTTTCTTTGTTTCAACTCTTGTATGAGAGATGAAAGATTTATTGTATACTTTCCAAATTTCAACTCTTGAATGAGAGATGAAATTTTTCGCTGTTTAAACGTTATTATCTAGCTTGTTATCTGTGAACATAAGTTAGCAATAATGCAATATTTTATAGAAAAGGAAGCTGATGTCAAGACATTAGTGAAAATTCAACAATTTGATTTAGTATACTAAATCAGCACCTTTGATATAGAAAAAACATGAAGGGTGTGTGTTACGAAATAACTACATACCGAGGTTACTGTGAATTTATTTTCTGCATATGCACATTTCAACAACTTATGTCTCTTCCGTGCAGATAAAATCTTAAGGTTTGGAAGACCATAAACTCAAAGATGTTCAAAAACTGATAGAGAACAAATAACCATGATTTAAATGTAAAGCCAAAATCAGCTAAGGACAGAGCTTTGCATGAGGAAGATACTCCTTAGTATTCAAATTTTACAAATATTTAGATATTGTAAGGTTGAAAATAGAATAGGCTTTCGGTCATCACCGAAGTACTGACTACTGGGTTGGTGAATACCCTCGGGGACTAACAGTCCAGCAGCAGAGGCATCGACCCAGTGGTAACAAATAACTAAATACCGAAGTTACTGTGAATATATTTTCTGATTATGCGTATTTCGATAATGGCACAGTTAAGGATTCGTTTCGTTTAATAATGCATAGAAAAACATGAGGAGTGAGTAGAAATATACTTGTTTTTATAGTAAGAAAAGTAAACAAATGTCACATATAACTCAGTACACAAAGTTAAGAATTATTGTGATAGAAAAACATGAGGAGTGTGTGTCGAGATATACTGAATTGGTTATGAACTCGTATTGTACCAAACTTCGAATTACCTCGTCTGATGCGTAATATTCATATTCGTTTAATGCATGCTTTCGTGTCGAAGAAAAATATACAAATAATATCTATATAAATATCATTAGTGAAAATTCAACAATTTGATTTAGTATACTAAATCAGCACCTTTGATATAGAAAAAAACATGAAGGGTGTGTGTTACGAAATAACTACATACCGAGGTTACTGTGAATTTATTATCTGCATATGCACATTTCAACAACTTATGTCTCTTCCGTGCAGATAAAATCTTAAGGTTTGGAAGACCATAAACTCAAAGATGTTCAAAAACTGATATGAACACAATTAATTTTATCAAAAGATGCTAAAAAAGCACCGAAGTCAGTGAAAAAAAAAACAAAAAACAAAACAAAACAAAACAAGCCAGGTGGAAACCACCTGAAAAGATTAATATAATGGTCATTGGATGACAAAGCCAGTTAATATTGTACACTAGTACTAGAACAAGGCCCTGGAGATATCATATGATGAAATGATACTTAAAATGGAAAGACGTTTCGTTTCAAAGATTTACCCGTAACTATACAAACTCACTTTCCAAATTCAGTCCAGCATAAAAATCAGTCACTGGAGGACTGGGCTGACGGAGTATTGTCACTTTCGACAAAAGTTTTCAGTGACTTACTTGAATTTCATATGACAAAAAAGCTGTTTTAAAAAATTACGTTAAGGCTGCAATGAAAGTGAAGCAGGTCAGGATACAAACATCCTCTACTATGGAGAATAGAATGTCTAACATGGAGAGTTACATCAAGAATTTGAATACACTGAGCGATGCAGTGAAAAGTGAACTGCGTCCCAAGACTGAACATAAACTTGAGACCTCACGCCAGAGTGATAAAAGCGAATCATCGCCCAGTTCTCGAATGGGTCAAAATAGAAACAGAAAACGTAATTTTAGCAAAAATAAATCACAGGGTAAACAAACTCAGAAACGTACTGAGGATAGGGAATGTTTCGGATGCAGAAACAATGGAAATTTAATTAGGTACTGTGCTGAAGTAGCACTTTATTCTATACAAAAAACGTCCACAGGAGCAAAGAGTGTAGATGGTACAGTATCAGTACGTCATCTAAATCAGCTTTGATTATGATAAAAGAAATTTAAATCAGAGGTAACGTGGTGTATAACATTGTTGATACCAGGTCTGAAGTGACGGTGTTATCATTTGAAAATTTTGATTCATTTGGGCAAAAATCTGACAAACGAGAGAAACTATCATGCACGGTGCTAGACGTGGCATGAATATGACTTTCACAATTACTAAACCTATGAAACTACTTATTGCAGGTCTATATTTCAACATGAATTACATGTAGCACCCTTAGGCTTGTGATATGCTATTGGGACTTGATTTTATGAGCAAGCATAAAGATTCACTAGATCTTGGGAAAAGTGAATTTACATAACTAAATACCGAAGTTACTGTGAATTTAATTTCTGCATATGCGCATTTCGACAACTTATGTCTCTTCAGTGCAGATAAAATCTAAACGTTTTTAAGACTATAAACTCATAAGTGACAGAAAGATCGGTGTCAAACATGGACAACAAATTCCTACGGAACCTTCTGTTACAATTTCAGAGAGGAAGGTAGTTCCACAGAACTCTACCATTAAGCTGTCATGTGGTGTACAACCGTTAGAAAATGATTTTATTGTAGAAGCTGTGAAAGCTCAACAATTGTTGATTGCATGAACCGTTTGCACTGGCGGTCAACTACTAGCTATTTATCTGGTAAAGGTCGGTGAAACCCATGTTTCTCTAAAGAAAAGAGAAGTAATAGGACTAGCAGAGGAAGTTACAGTGATAACATTACTACCCGGACCTGGAAATGAACAGGTGAATACATTCAATGTAACCAGTTCTACTGGAAAAAAATTCCCTGAACACTGATCTGACTTGTACAAAAGATTATGTATAGAACTTTCAGACGTAGAAAAACAGCAAAGATATGATTTTTTTGTGTGACTACTACGATGCATTTGCCACACATGAAAATGATCTTTGAGACTTTACTGAAATAGAACACAGCATTGACCCTGGTACAGCTTTGTCGATTAAGGTGTACACCAGCATGCCTTGTTGAAGAGGAGGAGGCTCATCTGAAAAAGATGACAGATACTGGATATATTCAACCCTCTTTATCTGAGTGGGCTACTGCACCAGTGCTCATCCGTAAAAGGGACCGGGGGGTTAGACGGTGAATAAACAACCGTGCACTGAACTCAGTTACAGTGAAAGATGTATTCCCTCTATCTTTAATGATAACAGAGGAATGTTTGGGTACCCTAGCAGGTAAAACTTGGTATTCCGATTTCGCTGCTAATTTGGCGTTCATGCAAGTGAAAATTAACCCAAAAGACCAGAAGAACAGCTTTTACAACAAAATTTGGTCTTTTTGAGTGCATTAAGCTGAGTTGCGGGTTAAGTAATGCAGCCATTACATATCCTACAGTAATGAACCTTGTGCTTCGAGGCTTAACCTGGAAAACAGTCTTAGCTTTTTAAACGATATCTTGGCGCTAGGTACATCTTTCCAGACATATATGGGGAATTTCAAAACAGTACTTGAAAGATTCAAAAATACAAACTTTAATTGGAGCCGACAAAGTGTGAACTTTTTCCAAATCTGTCGAATTTTTAGGCCGGAAAATAAACAAGAATAGTTTTCATATAGGTAATCAACACTTTAAACCAGTTAAGAAATGGCCAGTACCCAAATGTACAAAGGACGTAGATAAGTTTCTTGATTTCGTAAACTATCACTGCATGTTCATTCAAAACTATACCAAACTTTCATCTCCCCTGTATGATGTGACAGAGAAAAATAAGTTTTACTGGGACGACACCAAGCAAAACACCTTTGATGAACTGAAAGAAAAGATACTTATGGCACCAGTCCTTACCTTTCCAAACCAGAAAGATCACTATATTATTGACACAGATGCGTCAGATAAAGCCATAGGAGCTGAACTGATCCAAGTTCAAAATGGTCAAGAGAAGGTCATTGTGTATTGCAGCTTTGTACTCACACCTTAGCAACGCAGGTATTGTACAACTAGAAAAGAGCTACTGACTGTTGTCCGTTTACGAATCAATTCAGAGAAAGCAATTAAGAGATCTCACGAGCTGTGTACCATGGCAAAAATGAAGAAAGATTACTACCCGAGAGTACATGAGCACGAATGTATTGGATACAGCACAAGTCAAAGGAGAGTGTAAAACCTTAGCCCACTATGGAAAGGTCCAGGTGTGATTATCGTAGTTCTGAAAGGAGAGGGTGTCCTTCAGTAGGTTGAAGGTCAAACAAAACAGAATTTACTGTATCTGTTGAGGACCAGATGCTGATGAGATGATGATACAGTGCGATAATTGTAGAGAATGGTTCCACCTGCGTGAACTGAAGTCCTGCAGAGGTAGAGACTATTGACTGTTACTTTTGTCCGAATTGCCATATGACAGATAAGGGACATCTCCAGTGGAAAGAAGGGAGACAAAGGCACAAGTAATTTTGAAAAAGTAACAGGAATAATGAGTTTGTGAGGAGATAACCTACCTTCCATAGGCTTGTAACTTTATTTGTAAAAATTGGACAGTAAATGTGTGTCCGATGACAGGTCAACACTTGAGATATACGTAATATATCCTTAAGTTTAAGCGGGAGAATGATTTCCTGGGCTAAGCAATACCCAAAATTTAGTGTGGGAATTCCTGATATTTATCTACAGGACAATTTCTGTAGTATTTACCCATGAAACTCCATCGATAGGACAACCTATTGGTTTATCACGACCCCCAGATAAGTTTTAAATTAATAATACAGGCTAATCTATGCAGAAAGATATGCCAAACACTAAACATTGTCATGCAACTAACCCTTTTTATATTATTGCGTAATACGGATAGTTGGCTTTTTAGCTCAACCTTTGTTCTAACTGTACTTTAATCAAAATTTGAGATGAGAAACGGGTAAATTCTATTGAAGTTTTAGATAAATTACAATCTATAGATAGACCAGTTTCATCTATTGACAGTTATGATTTTTCTACACTTTATACAACCCTTCCACATAATTTGATTAAATCTAAATTAGGTGAACTTATCAAATGGTCTTTTAAATTTTCGGGTCTTCAGTTTATTTGCTGCAACAAAAAGTAAGGATTCTTCTCCAATATCTCTTACAACAATTATTACTCCTGGACATGTGATGATATGATTAAGGCACTGAATCTCTTGCTAGACAATATTTATATTCGTTTCGGCACCATTGTGTATCATCAGGTCATTGGAATCCCCATGGGTACTAATTGTGCACCTCTCATTGCAGATCTTTTTCTGTTCTGTTAAGAATGGGAATTTATGAAAAAACTACAAAATGGAACTGTACCAAATAGTGAGAAACTTATTTCTATTTTCAATGATAATAGCAGATATATTGACGATATCCTTACTATTGACAATCCCCAGTTTTTAGCTTATGTTGACACCATTTACCCATAACAACTGAAACTAAATAAGACAAACAATGATTCTAAATACTGCCCTTTTCTGGATCTAAGTATCACCATTGACTCTGGTAAAATAAAAACTAAAGTTTATGATAAAAGGGATGATTTTAATTTTACTATTACTAATTTCTCCTTTCTTGGCGGCGACGTTCCCCTAGCTCCATCCTACGGGGTGTATATATCTCAACTTGTACGATTCGCTCGCATTTGTTCCATCCTTGATGATTTTAATGAGCGTAACCTTACTCTCACATCCAAACTTTTACAACAAGGTTACAGATTTCATAAATGATTAAATACTTTTAAGACGTTTTACCGAAGATATAAACATTTGATTACTAGATATGACGTGACTCGCAAACAGCTAATTACAAAGGGCATTTCTCATCCTCGATTTTATGGAAATGTTGTTGAAAAATGTCAAAAACTGATAAATAATCAAGAAAAACTGGGACGTAACTTACATTTTTTACGTAATAGTGGATATCGACGAGATATTCTGAACAGATTCGTTAAATTGGCTTTGGATTCCAGTGACCTGAAGACTTTACATATATACTGGCCTCTTACTGATACTGCCGATGTCTACTGAAATACATGAAGACTCTTTACCAAACCCTTCGGGGAGTTTTGAGTTTGATTTTTCTTCCGTAGTGCGACAGTGTTTTAGCAGCAGACTAGATTCCTTGAGCTAGCCGGCAGTTTAGCGGCGAACACTCTTTGACCCTTCTTTCAAAATTACGTTTTGTCATATGCTTTTTCTGTTCCAAGATAGTGGTCATTGAGTTAGTAGTCTACCTGCATTGGGTTTTATTCGCATGTTTATGATATTATAGGGAAACGGGATAGAGAAAGGGGAGGTTTGGGTACCCATAAACCGGTTTAACCCTACCACTGGCTTTTGCTAGTGCCGGTACCAAGTCCGGCTATCCCGAGTTCCTATCGTTATTTATATTTGTCTCTTGTTTTCATTTTTGTTTTTCTGGTGAAGTTTGCTTGTAAATTGTGGCATGTGATTGTAGTTCCTGGCCATTGTAGGTGTTTGCTGTTTTCCTGTTTTTGTAATAATATGATCGCAAATTACCTGGGAAGGAGTGAATTTCAATATACAGGTGTATCAGGTGTTATTGAATTCGATTTTTTTCGATATTTTTGGAAATGAGTACTTCTTTTTGGACTTCTATTGGATTATGGCTTTCCATATTAATTGATTTTTAATGCTGCTGATGAGATGTTACTCCTTGAAACACGTGTACAGCATAACGAAAATTTACTGTTTTTAAACAACATCGGTATTTTTTGTATTTCAAATAGACGACTTATGTAACAGTAACCTGCATTTATTTGAATAGAAAAAAAAAATAAGGGAAACGGAGAATGTGTCAAAGAGACAAGAACCAAAAGGGGAGTAATAACTACTCAAAGCCACCATAAGATCTTCAATGAACGGTGAGGAAACCCAACACCCAACGGCAGGTCGGAGTCGGCCCCTAAATAAAGAGTAATCAAGTTCAGCGAAATAAACACCATAATAGACTTCAAGATGAAGAACAACAATAAAAGCGTTGTTCCTTTGCTTGCTTTTTACAATGTATTTGTAGAGACTTTGTCCATATCCTTTTATTCACCATCCTATAGACATAAAGTAAACTAAGTAGAAAACAAACAAGACACACAAAGGCTTAATAAATTTGCTGACTAGGGACAGGTGCAAACCTGCTGCGGCGGGGTTAAACTAGTTTTATTGAGCCCTAGCCAATGTGGTAAATAAAAAAAAACAATAGTAACAACAGTAAACTTCAGGACTGAGCCAACTGTGAAAAATGAAACTTAAGAAGTTAATATATGGACATAAACATGAAATCACAACAGACTACTAGCAGATAACTGACATGCCAGCTCCAGACCCAATACCAACTGACAAATAAAATTATGTACTTTCAGTATACAGCTTCCACCAAGATCCCTTCCAGTGAGGGGTTTAGCATAATGATTTCATGCATATACCAAAATACATAATTTTCAGTTTCAATCAATTTCTAATAATATAAATACATTGGGTTATAATAAAATTACCGAAAAGAGTGGTCAAGAACCGATGTTCATGAGACAAAAAAAAAAGACAATCAGTTGGAACAACGGCAGTAGAATACCGAGGGAACAAAGGAGTGAAATTTACAAAAATCGAAGTCCAAAGGCATGGTCAAAAACGAGAACACAGAAAACAATGACACCAGTTACAAAACAACGACGCTAGACAGACACAAAGAACAGAAACAGAAATCACAACATTCAAAACTAAGCACTCACAGTGTGAACTCCAGTGAAACTGAGAGTGACATCAGGTGCTCCGGAAGGGTAAGCATGTCCTGCTCTGTTAACAGCACCCGTCACACTGTGAGTGGGTCAATCCAGGAAAATGTTAAAGTCGGTAGTCAAATCCGGGAAGACTTGAATCTAGCTGAAAATGTCCACTTTCATTTGGTATACTGACACGTCATATCTTTCGATGATGTTATTGTGACGGCCATGGAATTTCTTGAGGGATGAAATTAAAATAGGTTGAACAAATCCCTGAGTAAGCAGCTTTTAGACAGTGTTTTTGCTCTGTTAAAAAAATCACTGTACAAACTACACGCTCGACAGTAACGAATCAACTGTGAAATGTACATTCCATAGGCTGGAGAGGTAGGTATATTGCTGCTAAGAAAGGGAAAGTTCACAATGGGGAAATTAAAATCACCACGCTTATCATACAGCTTAGACTTCAAACGTCCATCTTCGTCAATATACAATAACAGATCTAGGTACGAAGCTGAAGTAGGTGTTTCAGTTGTTTCTTTAATATCAAGCTCAATGGGATAGATCTGATGTAAATACTCCATAAATTTAGAATTATTAAGATAAAGTACATTGTCTATGTAGCGGAAGCTGGAATTAAAGGACTGGGCTAAATATTTTTGTTTTCTTTGAATAAGCCCTTGTAAAACCTTGGCCTCGTACGAGTAAAGGAAAAGGTCAGCTAAAAGTGGCGCACAGTTAGTTCCCATAGGAATCCCTATTGTCTGTTGGAAAATCGACAAAAATATTGTCGATCAAAAGTTCTAACATTTTGATTACGTCAGTCTCGGTGTACTTCTTGTTTGAATCAGTGTGGTTCTTAACAAAATATGTCTTGTCTTTCCATACAACTAAATAGGTGTATCTGCGTTCTCCATTTTTAGTGCAGAAACACTGATGTATTAAATCTGCAATTACTGTTTTAAGTTTATTGTGTGGCAG
>MJUU01039851.1:4353-19328 GCA_002080025.1 Modiolus philippinarum
TTTTTTTATGAACCCGTTTACATTGTGTGCAGCTGCTCAGCGTTGATCACTAGTCTTAGAAGATAAGCAAATCGTTATTTTGGGACCAGTTATAACTCCGTACTGTAACTGGACCTAGTGTAGTATCGAGAACCATGGATCGTCATTGTCAAAACGAAAGTTAAAGTTACAGACTTGGTGAAGGTCAAATGCATTGGACATACGCAGGAAAATGCATGCAACGAAAAGATGAAATTTTTACCGATGATTAAATTTGTATCCTAAAAAAATCCATGAAATATTAATGTCTTGTTTGTTTAATTCGTGTGACTATTTAAAAAAATCAAGTCATTGAATAACCCGAATGTATCGATAAATATGATTGGTCCATCGCTGCATCTTGTCCAATCAGCACCAACATTTCTCAACATCGTTGTAGGTCAGATTTGGCGCACAATTTTTCGTCACAGAACTCGATCTGTTTCATGGAATCATTTGTAAAAAGGACAAAGGAAGACTGTTTTTGATTCGGTACATAATATGTACGTAGGACTGTCGGCCATTGAAGCCACAAATTTGATTTTATTTGGCATTTTGCATATCGACAAGACGACAACGAAGGGAAGCCGGGGGCCTGGGGTCACATCCCGAAATCCCGTCTTTATTTTTCTAAATACCCAAATCCTGAACTAAAAGAAAATTAAAAACTGATGAATCCCGATTACCGTTGAATTTATTTCCCGAAATCTCAAGCTTGAAAACGTCTAATCCCGACATCCCAAAAAAGGGTAGGCCCTCCCTCGCTTTCGTGCATTGATGTTCAAAAATTTAATTACTTGAATATAAATAGCATTTCTGGCACATTTCTGTGGCATTATGATTTTGAAATAAACAGGTTTTTGGAATTCCTCCAACGTTTTATTGATAAAGTCTGAAAAATTTACCTTGCAAATATGAAATAATTTATGCAAGGATTTGTATACAATTCTTTTGATTTATGCCAACTGCTCATATCGTGAGTTCCATTACAGTATATTCTGGTATTCATTCCAACCAAACTTTGGGCCATGGCCTCACTGCTTTTACGTAGCTATGTAAAATGAAATATGAGCTTTCAGTATACAATGTAAACAGAAAGGTGTATATTTGTTTTGGTCAAGAAAAGATACCTCGGATCACTTCGTTGTGTTTGTTTGGGAATGAAGCAAAGATCTAGATCAATATGGGAACGCACCTGGCAAGTTCATTTGTCTACTAGGGTATGACAGATACGATAAGGCAGAATAAAAAAAAATCTGTGTTTCCGGTAACCCGAATGACCCTAGATTTTTGGGGCTAAAAATGCCTACACAAAAGTTTTTTTTTGGCAATTGTTACAAAAGCACTGTTAAAGTCCAGAAGTTACTCTCTATATGTCTATGTAAAAGTTTTGGAAAAATAAAAAAAAATGCCTACCTACCGACCCTAATTTTGAAGAGTATGTTACTGGAAACACAGGTATTTTTTTTAGGCCTAACGTAACCCTCAGTCCACTACTTTCCCATGAGGGTTACGAATGGTCCCATTACCCGTAATGGAGCAGCCCCGGTGTGATTCACATCGGGCAAAATAATGGTTTTATTATGGGCTTATGAGCTTATCAGACCTTTGATAGTAAAAAATCTCCAAATTAACATTTTTCCTCCTTCTTAATCAATAAAAAAATATGCATATTCTTCCTATGAAAAGTGCTGCACATCAAATTGAAAATCTGAAGCGATGGCTTTGAAAGTAAATCGCCATTTTGACAAAGACTGATGAATAAAATCCTAAAATGCTTCCACAGATCATTCTGCAAATCAATGTTGGTCATAGACCGGAATTTAACATTTATTTTATCCGGAAATGACCGGATTTGGTTTTGAAATCCTACATCCGATCATGTTCATCAAAATTAATTTCAAAACGGCTGAAACCTGGAAAACAATTTTGAAAACGCGTTTGAAAAAAATAAGTTTTGAGCCACTTAAGGAGATATTTTTCAAAAATATAGGAAACATAAGCAGTAAGAATTGATTATGTTTATACATCAGTAGGTATTTGGCTTGCAAACTGAAACAAATTTTGCTCCATTACGGGTAATGGGACCAAGTCGTAACCCTCACGGGAACATAGTGAACTGAGGGTTACGTTATCGTATCTAGGGTATGAACTTGAGTTACTCCAGTACAAAATAAATGATTAGAGTAGGAACTAAAGTGAAAACCATACTTTGTAATTATTTCTGTTGAATTGGTACCCGGGGGAGGGGGTCTCTTCCTATATATCGGTATACACAGTTGTACCCCTAGAACTGGTAACTTTCTTTGACAAGTAAATATATCGAAGTGGTGCAATTTTCATCAACTTGTTATATCAATGGTTAGATAATTTGGCATACCATTATTAAAATCATGTTTGTGTTACATTCAATCCTAATCATTGAGAATAATTGTAACAAAAAATAACCTACATGTAAATTATATTCAAAATCAGTGTCCAGTGTGCAATATTTGCACTGGCAATTGCAACAATAAAACATAGATCACATTATTATACCTTAGTTATCTTTTTCTATAAGAAATGATCATACAATATTTCTACTATTTTTCCATTTTTCAAAGATTTGACTATTTTCCCTCATGAGCATAAATTTTTTTCCCTCATTAACATATCTTTTTGTCTGGGGTTTCTTTCGGTATAATAAAACACTTACTGACTGGATATTTGTGGAATAGTAAGTTTATTGTCCCCTTGGATACAACTATGCCTCGGGCAATAGTTGTACCTCGGGGACAATAAACTTACCATTCCACTCATACCCAGTCAATAAGTATAAAATATTGGATTGGGTCCAGATTTTCAACGGAAATATATGAATGGGTATTGTGATCCAAGATATTGGGTTTTTTTTTGAAAATCTTGGCCGTACCAGGCCCAAGTTGTCTTAGGTACTCTAGGATCCTCGTAGTTGATAAATAAACTTGACCTCCATTTACAGATGTAGGTTGTATTTATAGGATACCACGTGACAAAAAAGAGGGGCAAATTCGGATTTGCTTGTATTGATTCGTCAAACTTTATAACAGTTCAACCAAGGATGAATGTTTGCGAGTAATTCCTACTTTTCTGGATATTTTGGGTTGCTATTGTCAGATACTGCACAAGAAAACAGAAATATCATGTACAATGGACATGATGGATGCCAGCAGAAAATGGGTTTGCTTGTATTCCTTTGTGGATACTATTATGTGCTATGTTTAATAACATGTTAGCACTATGTAGTTTTCGGAAAGGTTAATACATTTCATCTGCCAATCTTCTAAAGGTAAATGAAGCTAGTAAAAGGTAAGACACATAGCTAGATAAATGTAAATAAAGTTTACTGTAGATGTCAAAGTTATAAAACACATAAATAAAACATAACACTCTGGATCCAGATAAAGATATCGTACATGTATATGATGTCTTCATACAGGATCATGTTTGAAAGTTGCAGAGGTATGTTACAAAAAGACCAAAATAAGACCCTTCTGATGACAAAAGGAGAAAAAATATGACTTCACGACTAGAGGTTGTATTGTCCAATTGCATGGTCTAAATGTATGGTCCATTTCTCTCAGTTTATTCATTTAAAATCAAATACATGTGTGTTACTATTACTCATAATTCTAGAGTAATTCAAGAACAAAAGCTTTTGAACTGTATTTGGACAACAGTTCTTGAACTGTTCTTGGACAACAGTTTTTGAACTGTTCAAGAAAAGTTCAGGACAAGTTCGTGAACATTAAATGAGAAAATTCATGCACTTACTTTTCTTGAACAGTTCAAGTACAATTGTTCAAAACTATTCAAGAAATAGTACAATGTATTTTAACTTTACATGAACTTTACATGAATTAAACTTCATGAACTGTTCATGATTTAAAATTAATGAACTGTTCATGAAGAATTATTCATGAACTGTTTCAAGAGCAGTTGTTAGTTCATGAATTTTCTCATTTAATGTTCACGAACTTCTCATGAACTTTTCTTGAACAGTTCAAGAACTGTTGTCCAAGAACATTTCATGAATAGTTCTAGAACTGCTCATGACATTTTCGCAGGGGATATATGATTTTCGAATAGGGTTCCATGTTAAATTATGTTCTGTGCTGGCCGCCATGTTTTTTCGTGGATCGAAAAAATTTCGGCAAACTAAGTAAAGGACCTTCAATACATCATTCCTGTAAAGTTTGGTTCCATTTGCTTCAGTAGCGTCAGAGGATACAGCAAATATATGCTTTTCCCATAGGGTCCCATGTTAAACTATGTTCTGCGCTGGCGGCCATGTTTTTTCACGGATCGAAAAAAATTCGACAAACTATGTAAAGGACCTTGGATACATCATTCCTGTAAAGTTTGGTTCCATTTGCTTCTGTAACTTCAGAGGAGATAGCAAATATTTGCTTTTCCCATAGGGTCCCATGTTAAACTATGTTCTGCGCTGGCAGCCATGTTTTTTCACGGATCGAAAAAATTTCGGCAAATAAGTAAAGGACCTTCCATACATAACTCCTGTAAAGTTTGGTTCCATTTGCCTTAGTACCTTCAGAGGAGATATTTGCTTTTCCCATAGGGTCCCATGTTAAACTATGTTCTGCGCTGGCGGCCAAGTTTTTTCAAGGATCGAAAAAATTTCGGCAAACTAAGTAAAGGACCTTCCATACAGCATTCTCGTAAAGTTTGGTTCAATTTGCTTCAGTAGCTTCAGAGGAGATAGCAAATATATGCTTTTTCCCATAGGGTCCAATGTTAAACTATGTTCTGCGCTGGCATCCATGTTTTTTGGCGGATCGGAAAAATTTCGGCAAACTTAGTAAAGGACCTTCCATATATCATTCCTCAAGAAATTCTATGGCCGTCACCATAGCATCATTGAAAGATATGACGTGTCAGTATCCCAAATGAAAGTGGACATTTTCAGCTAGATTCACGTCTTCCCGGATTTGACTACCGACTTTGACATTTTCCCGGATTGAATCACTCACAGTGTGACGGGTGCTGTTAACAGAGCAGGACATGCTTACCCTTCCGGAGCACCTGATGTCACTCTCAGTTTCACTGGAGTTCACACTGTGAGTGCCTTTGTTCTGAATGTTGTGGTTTCTGGTTGTGCTTTGTGTCTGTCTGGCGTCATTGTTTTTGTGTCTAACGTCATTGTTTTCTGCGTTCTCGTTTTTGCCCTGTCTTTGGACTTTTGTGAATTTCACCCCTTTGTTCCTTCGGTATTCTACTGCCGTTGTTTCCTGTAAAGTTTGGTTGAAATTGCTCCAGTGGTTTCAGAGGAGATAGCCAAAATAAGAAAAGTTTACGGACAACGACGACGGACGATGGACGACGGACGCCAAGTGATGGCAAAAGCTCACATGGACTTTGGCCAGGTGAGCTGAAACCAGAGGCTCCAAGGAGCCTGTATCGCTCACCGGGCTTTCAGTTGCCACAATCAAGGTAACAATGAAAGTTATACAGTTGATCTTCAGTTTCTCAAACTTTCGTAGGTTGAACACCTCCAATATCTTGAACTGAAGCTTGAACTTGAAAAGTCTGATCATGTTTTATTATATTTCTTTGCTGGGCTTTTTTGATAGAAACGTTCTTGCTAGGGACCACTTTCGACACCAGTTTTGAAGTCAAGACGTCATTTTTGTAAATGGCAGTCAACAAACAATTTTCAACATCGGTTTTGAAGTTGCAACATCAATATCTATTTGGAAATCAAATTTCTTTGAAATCGGACAATGTTGAATTTTCCCGCCTTTTTGGCAGCCATTTTAAATATGGTGGTCAACGAACAATTTTTAACATCAGTTTTGAAGTTGCGACATCAAGACCTATTTGGAAACCAAATGTCATTGAAATCGGACAATGTTGAATTTCCCCGCCTTTTTTGGCGGCCATTTTGAAAATGGCGGTCAACAAACAATTTTCAACATCGGTTTTGAAGTCGCAACACCAATATCTACTAGGAAACCAAATTTCATTGAAATCGGACAATGTTGAATTTTCCCGCCTTTTTTGGTGGCCATTTTGAAAATGGCGGTCAAGGAACAATTTTTAACACCGCATTTGAACTCGCAACATCAAGATCTATTTGTAAACCAAATTTCATTGAAATCGGACAATGTTGAATTTTCCCGCCTTTTTCTGGCGGCCATTTTGAAAATGGCGGTCAAGGAACAATTTTCAACATCAGTTTTGAAGTGGCCGCAGCATGGCAAAGATTTCATCAATTTACACTTAACCCTCATCTTCTATAGTTTTGGAAATAATAGATGAAAATACGAAAATTATCTGTTACACTTTTTGAAATAAAAAATAAAAAATGCACAAATTTTGAAAATTTTAAGGAAAAAGGGCAATAACTCCGAGATGGGTTTTCGGATTGTCTTCAAAATTGCAGGGCAGGTAGATCTTGCTATGCTGATCGCTTTTACACCATTTGTTTGATTTTTGATATCTGTAACGGTTTTCGAGTTATTGGCCAAAAACTGCAATTTACCCCTATGTTCTATTTTAGCAACGGCGGCCATGTTGTTTCACCTACCGCCTAATCGAACACAATTTCAGGCCAAGTTTGGTCACATTTGGCCCAGTAGTTTCAGAGGAGAAGATTTTTGAAATTGTTGACGGACAGACAGACGGACGACGGACGCGTAGTGATGGCAAAAGCTCACATGGCCTTTTAGGCCAGGTGAGCTAAAAACCAAAATACATGGTGCACATCTACAATATATACTGAAGCATTCCTGCAAGTTTCGTTGGAAAGTACCAAGCAGTCTAGGAGGAGTTGCGGATAATGGAGGTATACCCTATGACACCAATAAGCTAAAATGACAAAGTCGAAAAATACCTTAAAAATCTGGAAAAAAAGAAATAAAGAAAAACAAAATACATGGTGCACATCTACAATATATACTGAAGCATTCCTGCAAGTTTCGTTGGAAAGTACCAAGCCGTTTAGGAGGAGATGCGGATAATGTAAAGATTTTTTAGCCATACAAAGAGACAGGCAGACAGACAGACGGACGGACGGACGCAAGACGACGGATAGTGATCCCTATGTGTCGATCCTGCACTAGGTGCAGGCGACACAAAATTGTCATTGAAATCGGAATAAAAATACAATTTTACATATTTTCAAAAATTGCAATTTCGGCCCCTTTAATTGACCGATAAGAGTTCAGAAACGGTAAGATATACCCCAAATCTGTTGGTATACTACAGAAAGCTGACAACAAGAAAAATCTATAGAAAAAAATCTCATCAATATCCGATGAAAAATACAAAAAAAAAAATTGGTTATATGCATATTTGGAATTTTCACCCCGTTTGGCCCTTATATCTCCAAAAGGAAACAAGTTATCAAAAATCTAATTATTAAGTGCTATATTATTTTTTCATAAGGAATCAATTAAAAACTAGAAAAACTGAGCAAAGCTCACTAATAAATACCCCCAGCATCCCCATTTGATTCCAGAAATAAAAAATCAATCAAATCAAATTCTGAAATTGGAGCTGCACATCTAGATTATGTCATCAAGACTGTGTTTTTTAAGTTTCATGAAAATCTATTCAGTGGTTCAGGACTAAGTACATGTTTTGCTATGGAACACCCCAAAAAATCAATCAAATCAAATAAGGTGCACATCTACATTATGTCATAAAGACTGTGTTAAAGATTCATGAAAAGCTATTCACTGGTTCAGGTGGAGTAGTGGATAAGAGATGCGTACCCACTTGTAGTGTAATGGCTAAGTCCATGTTTTGCTATGGGAAACCCCAAAAATCAATCAAATCAAATTCTGAAATAGGAGTTGCAAATCTACATTATGTCATAAAGACTGTGTTAAAGTTTCATGAAAAGCTATTCACTGGTTCAGGCAGGGAGCGGATAAGAGATGTGTACCCACTTGTAATGTAATGGCTAAGTCCATGTTTTGCTATGGGAAACCCCAAAATCAATCAAATCAATTTCTGAAATAGGAGGTTCACATCTACATTAAATCATCAAGACTGTGTTAAAGTTTCATGAAAATCTATTCAGTGGTTAAGGAGGAGTAGCGGATAAAATATGGGTACCCACTTGTAATGTAATGGCTAAGTCCATGTTTTGCTATGGGAAACCCCAAAATAAATCAAATAAATTTCTGAAATAGGAGGTGCACATCTACCTTATGTCATAAAGACTTTGTTTAAGTTTCATGAAAATCTATTACGTGGTTCAGGAGGAGTAGAGGATAAGAGATGGTACCCACTTGTAACGTAATGGCTAAGTCAATGTTTTGCTAGGGGAAACCCCAAAAATCAATCAAATCAAATTCTGAAATAGGCTATTTAGTGGTTACGGAGGAGTAGGACATAAAAGATGGGTACCCACTTGTATTGAATGGCCAAGTCCATGTTTTGCTATGGGCAACCCCAAAAATTGATTAAATATAATTCTGAAATAGGAGGAGCACATCTACATTATGTCATAAAGACTGTGTTAAAGTTTCATGAAAATCTATTCAGTGGTTCAGGACTAAGTACATGTTTTGCTATGGGAAACCCCAAAAATCAATGAAATCAAATTCTGAAATAGGAGGTGCACATCTACATTATGTCATAGAGACTGTGTTAAAGTTTCATGAAAAGCTATTCACTGGTTCAGGCAGAGTAGCAGATAAGAGATGTGTACCCACTTGTAATGAATCGTCAAGTCCATGCTTTGCTATGGGAAACCCCAAAATCAATCAAATCAATTTCTGAAATAGGAGGTGCACATCTACATTTTGTCATAAAGACTGTGTTAAAGTTTCATGAAAATCTATCCAGTGGTTTAGGAGGAGTAGCGGATAAGAGATGGGTACCCACTTGTAATGTAATGGCTAAGTCCATGTTTTGCTATCGGAAACCCCAAAAATCATCAAATCTAATTCTGAAATAGGAGGTGCACATCTACATTATGTCATAAAGACTGTGTTAAAGTTTCATGAAAATCTATTCAGTGATTCAGGAGGAGTACAGGATAAGAGATTGGTACCCACTTGTAACATAAAGGCTAAGTCCATGTTTTGCTATGGGAAACCCCCAAAATCGATCAAATCAAATTCTGAAATAGGAGGTGCATATCTACTTTATGTCATCAAGACTGTGTTAAAGTTTCATGAAAATCTTTTCACTGGTTCAGGAGGAGTAGCGGATAAGAGATGGGTACCATCAGGTGTAACGGATGGACGGAAAGATGAACGGAAGGACGGACAGAAGGACGGACGGACGAACACCCCTATCACTATATACCTCCCACTTTTCAAGCGGGGGGTATAAAAAAAGTGCATCAAAATCGGACTAAATTTTTTTTTTGTTGAGAATTGCCCCTTTTGAGCCCCATTTATCTATCTCCTGAACGGTACATGCGACATGAAATCCATTGGCATACTACCCCAGTGAAAATTTCCTCAGTAGTCCAACGAAAGAAAACCCATCGAAATCTGATTTATAATAAAAATTCTACAGCCAAATTTGTGAAAACATCAAATTCTACCCTTTTTGGCACCCTTTTTTAAAACGGGGGGAGGGGCCACAATGTCCCAAACCCACCCATCCCTTCCTTTTGCGCAAAGGAACATTGTGTTAAAATTTCATAAGGATCGATCAACTTGAACTTAAGTTATTGACCAATAAAGGGCTACGCCGAGCGCAGCATGATACGACCGCAGCATGTCGTCCACTGAAATCTGAAAAAGTGTAATTTAAAGCGAATATGGACAAACGAAAGAGCTTGACACAATAATTAGAAGGACGCAATAAGGAGATTGACCTAGAAATTAGCTGGACACAAACTAGGGAAAATAAAAATTAGCCCTTATGACTCCTTATGATTCCTCTTTGACCCTTTATAGCGCAGAAACGGTAAGAGCTACGCCCAATCCATTGACATACTGCTGAAAGCTTATATCAAGAGGAATCCAACGAAAAAAGACCATCAAAATGCGATGAAAAATAAAAATTTTAGGTAATCTGCAAATTTGCAGTTTTGGCCCCTGTGAACCCTTATAGCACGGAAACAGTAAGAGCTAAGCAAAATCCGTTGACATACTACTGAAAGCTTACATCAAGTGGAATCCAAAGAAAAAATCCCATCAAAATCCGATGAAAAATAAAAATTTTAGGTTATCTGTAAATTTATGATTTTGGCCCCCTTTGGCCCCTCATAGCTGGGTAAGGAAACAAGTTACCAAAAATCTAATAGTAGAGCGCTATGTAAATTTTTCATAAGGAATCCTTTGAAAAAAATTGCATCAAAATCGGACTAAAAATAAAAAAATTAAATTTTTGAAATTCGCCCCTTTTGGGCCCCATTTATCTCGTGAAAGGTACATGCCACGTGAAATCCGTTGGCAAACTCCAGATTGGAAATTTTCTAAGGAGTTTACTGAAAGAAACCCCATCAAAATCCAACAAATAATAAAGATTCTACAGTCAAATATGTGAAAACACCTAATTTAACCCCTTTTGGCCCCTTTTTTTAAAACGGGTGGGGCCACAATGACCAAAACTTACCCAAGCATTCCTTTTGTGCCAAGGAACAGTGTGTAAAAATTTCACAAGGATTGATCATCTGGAACTTAAGTTATTGACCAAAAACAAAAGTGTCTACAGACGACGACAACGACAACGACGACGACGACGACGACAGCACCATACCATTATACGACCGCAAAAATTTTTGCGGTCGTATAAAAACAAAAGTGTCTACAGACAACGACACCGACGATGACGACGACGACGACGACAGCGCCATACCATAATACGACCTCAAATTTTTGGCGGTCGTATAAAAACAGAAAAAAAGAAGGGAAACGGGGAAGACTTGACACTTCAATGAAATAATTAGAAACAAAAACATCTTTAAAGCAAGGTGTATTTCACCATTCTCTAGCTTAAAATTTCGCGCAAAACAAATTCTGTCATCTTTTCGTTGTGAATCAAAGTAGATAGAAGCAACTTTTCCAATTTTTGTCATTTCATATTATATAAAGAATATTAACAAACTTTTCAAGTGAATGGTGTACTAATTATAGCATGCTACAAATATTAGACCAAAGGCTCTGCTTGTATCGCTTATTTGACAAAAGTTTTCCAATAAGGTACAATTTCAAACTAGAGCTGTCGCGGAAAGGCAGCCAGTTATACCCACTGCTCATTGAATCCTGAATCAATATGGTAAGTGCAAATTTAAGTGTGTGTTGCAACAATACAGGTGTGGACACAGTACAAGTATGGGCACAAACAAGCATGAACACTATGACATACCTCCCCCTTTTTCCGGAAAATATACAAAATTCAAAACACCAAAACTGTAATAACTTTCTCACAATCTGATGAATCAGTCTGAAAATACCAAGTGCATAGGTTTATAAGGTACTACAGATTGTGACAAAATTTGAAAAAGATATTCTAAAGAGGGTCTGAGATTGCCTCTGGACAAACAAACATCAAATCATTACTACATACACAAGCAGAGATATCCTTGATGAAAATTTTAAACATATGGCTATAATGGGAAAAAATCAAAGTTATCGTCAAACAGGAAGTAGATGAGTTACTGAATCCAAAAGGGGAGACACTATACAACTCATTATACTAAAGCTTCAGACCAAATATCAAATCATTACTACATACACAAGCTGAGAAATCCTTGACGAAAAATTTCAATATATGGCTATAACGGGAAAAAAATCAAAGTTATCGTCAAACAGGAAGTAGATGAGTTACGGACGTGAAATGGGGAGACACGATACAACTTATTATACTAAAGCTTCAGACCAAATATCAAATAATAGCTAAATACACAAGCTGAGAAATCCTTGACGAAAAATTTCAATATATAGCTATAATGGGAAAAAATTCAAGTTATCGTCAAACAGGAAGTAGATGAGATACAGACTTGAAATGGGGAGAAACGATACAACTCATCATACTAAAGCTTCAGACCAAATATCAAATCATTACTACATACACACGCTGAGAAATCCTTGACGAAAAATTTCAATATCTAGCAATAATGGGCAAAAATCAAAGTTATCGTCAAACAGAAAGTAGATGAGTTACGGACTTGAAATGGGGAGACACGATACAACTCATTATACTCAAGCTTCAGACCAAATATCAAATCATTACTACACACACAAGCTGAGAAATCCTTGACGAAAGATGTTCCGGATTGACGGACGGACGGACAGACGGACAGACAAGGGTAAAACAGTATACCCCCCTCTCCTACGGTACCCCTCTCCTTATTGTTACTACAGTACATACATATTGTAGTAACCATAACTTTGGCCGATAGAAAACATAAAAGGATATGGAGTGAATGTACATGTGACAAAAACGCACACGATACATAGAATACTCCAGTTTATCAAGGACCTTTTTGTAAAGGACCATAGATACAATTTTTCCGCTAAAGTTTGGTTGAATTTGCTTTGGTGTTTTCAAAGAAGATGAAAATGTGATTTTCAAAATAGTCTTATGTTAAAACTTATTCGGCACTGGAAGCGTGTATTGAATATCGTATTGAAATGAGCAATCTTTGTACATGACCTTCCATACATGATTCCTGTAAAGTTTGGCAGAATTCACTTAAGTTGTTTCAGAGGAGAAGAAGTGATTTTCCCTTAAGGTTTAATGTTGAAATATGCTGTGCTGGCGGCCATTTGATTTTGTCCGGCCGGAAGGAAATGAGAAATTTTGTAAAAGACCTTCCATACATCATTCCTGTATAGTTTGGTTGAATTTGCTTCAGTGGTAATATAATTTCCAATAGGGTCCAATATTAAAGCTATGTTGAGTGCTGGCGGCGAATTTTGTCGAATTGGAAGAAATTGAGCATTCACTGTAAAAGACTTTCCACACATTATTCCTGTAAGTTTTGATTGAATTTGCTTCGATGCTTTCAGAGAAGAAGATGAAAATGTGATTTTCCCAAAGGGTCCAATGTTAAAACTACATGTATGTTCCACACTGGTGGCCATTCCTTTTCATAGGATCGGAATGAAATGACTAATCTTTGTTAAATACTTTCCATACATCATTCCTATAAGGCTTGTTGCATTTGCTTCAGAGAGAAGACAAAAATGTGATTTTCCCATGGGGTCCAATTTTAAACTAGAACAAGATGTGTTTGTGAAACACTACACATGCCCCCAAATTCCGATTTTTACCCCTTTTTGACCCCTATGACCTTGACCTTCGACCTTTGACCTAATTTTTATTGCATATTTATGTTCCTCTTGACTAGACCTATACACTTGCCAAGTATCAAAAGTCTACCTTATATAGTTCAAAAATTATAGCCAAGGTTAAAGTTTCGGACGCAGAGACAGACAGACAGACAGACAGACAGGACAAAAACAATATGCCCCCCGATCCTCGATCTGCAAAAATGCATGGGTGTTCCATGGAACACATGTGTCGCCTGCACTATATATATTTAAGAATTCTTGTGTTCAAAATAGAATTACAAAGTCCAAGTTGCACATCTAAATTATATACTGAAGCATGCATTCCTCCGAGTCTGATAGAAAAAGACAGGACCATTTATTAGGAGTTGAGGATAATGGAGGCATATCCTTCCCCTGCGAAATGTAGTTCAAGAAGTCTTGAACTCTTCATGAACTATACTTGAACAGCTTGACCTGTTCTTCAACAGTTGTTGAACTGTTCATGAAAAAATCTCACTTGAGTTCATGAACTTGTAATTCATGAACCTGTTCAAGAAATGTTCTTGAACTGTTCATGAAAACAATCTCACTTGAGTTCATGAACTTGTAATTCATGAACCTGTTCAAGAAATGTTCTTGAACTGTTCATGAAAACAATCTCACTAGAGTTCATGAACTTGTAATTCATGAATCTGTTTAAGAAATATTCTTGAACTGTTCATAAAAAACAATCTCAATGACTTCATAAACATTGATACAAGAACTTGTTCAAGAACATTTCTTGAAAATTTCATGAAAACAAAATCATCACATTTCATGAACATGATGTTCATGAACCTTTTCAATATATGTCCTTGAACATTTCATGAAAATACAAAAGAATGAATTCATGAACAGGATGTGATTTCTGAGACTGTTTTTTCTGGAATAAAGAATGAATTCTCTGTAACTGCAGTCTTGAAAAAAACTGCAGTATTGAGATTCAAGAAGGGTTGCAATAAAGTAGAGAGCAGAAAACCAAATTTCTGGAAACTCAGCCCATCTCTAGATTTTCCATGGTGCCTGTGTTTTCCATGAAAAATGAAGAAATTTTCCATGGAATTCCATGGGTCATGGAAAACAAAATCTTTAAAATAATTCCATGGAATTCCATGGAAACTTTCCATGCATAAGCTGAACTTAGAAAATTTTAGTCATGGAAATGGAAGTAGGACTTAAGTTTTATTTTCACATGAAACTTAAAGAAAGTTGGACTTAGTTTATTTTTCACGTGGAAAAAATGGTCAATGTGAAAAATAAACTAAGTCCAATAGTGATGGATAATAATATCACAGTACATTTGTACAATGTTGAATAATATAGGAATTAATTAATTGGGCTAAAATAAATCTCCTTCGATATTTAAGATTGTTTGTCGACTGGAAGTTTACTGTATCATTTGCTATAATAAGATGTTGGGCCCTACAAACAAACAAGGCGTGTGACGCCTGAACAATGAAATAAGACACCCTGAAATCACAGGCACTTTGCATTTAGACCTGTTTTGAGGCTGAAAATATACAACCTAGCAGGAATATTTTATTTCAGGGCATAAATTTGAACTTAACACTTTTTCTTGGCAGGAAGTTTGAACATAAATGTAAGTCACCTTAAAGCAAAGATTTAAGATAAAATATAACTTTTAAAAATTTTGTGACCAGGAACTTTTTATTTAATTGTCTCACATTATCA
>MJUU01039851.1:27284-43349 GCA_002080025.1 Modiolus philippinarum
ATAGATCTCCCTACAAACAAAATATGACGGGTCTAGGTGTAACAGTTACTGAGAAAAGGACTTGAATGTGAAACTATGTCGCAGATTTTCTAAGTTCACTGAACCATGCAATTGAGGTCAAGGCAACACAACAGGTGTCAGACTGCCATGTACCCATATAGATCTCACTATAGACCAAATATGACAAGTCTAGGTATTATAGTTCCTGAGAAAATACTTGAATGTGAAACTATGTCGCAATGTTTATGTGCTTATTGAACCATGAAAACAAGGTCAAGGTCATCTAAAATATATGCTGCTGGAAAGGTCATCACTTGGTGGTGCTGTGGACCAAAGATGATGTTTGTATGTATTACCCTTGAAAAGTTATGAAGCTTTTAGAAAAAAGTTTACGCCGCCGCCGCCGTCGCCGTCGCCGTCGCCGGATTGCTATACCTATGTCTCGCCTTCAGCGACTTTCGTCGCAGGCGAGACAAAAATGAAATTTGTGAAATTCGCCCATTTGGGCCCCATTTATCTCGTGAACGGTACATGCCACGTGAAATCCGTTGCATATTCCAGATTGGAAATTTTCTAAGGAGTTTACTGAAAGAAACCCCATCAAAAAGCCGATAAATAATAAAGATTCTACAGTCAAATATGTGAAAACAATCAATTTAACCCCTTTTGGCCCCTTTTTCTAAAACGGGCGGGGTCAGGAACATAAAATTATAGCCCTGGCTAAAGCATGTGCCAAGAAACATCATACTAAAATTTGAAAATGATCTGTTCACTTGAACCAAAGTTATGCTGTCCACAGACACAAAAATACCCAATTTTACCCCTTTTTGGCCCCTTTTTCTGAAACGGGTGGGGTCATAAACCCGAAATTAAAACCCGGGATAGCCATTATGCCAAGAAACCATATACTGAAATTTGAAGATGATCAGTCCACTAGAAACAAAGTTATGCTGGCCACAGACGCCGACGCCGACGACTGCGCCATACCATAATACGACCGCAAAATTTTTGCGGTCGTATAAAAAAAATTAAAGAAAAACAAAATGCATGGTGCACATCTTCAACATATACTGAAGCATTCCTGCAAGTTTGGTTGAAAAGAACCAAACGGTTTAGGAGGAGATACGGATAAAGCTTAAATTTTTTAGCAATACAGTCGGACAGACGGACAGACAGACAGACGGACGCAAGACGACGGATAAATATACTGAAGCATTCCTGCAAGTTTGGTTGAAAAGTGCCAAGCGGTTTAGGAGGAGTTGCGGATAATGCTTAAATTTTTTTGAGCCATACAGACGGACAGAGAGACAGACAGACGGACGCAAGACGACGGATAGTGATCCCTATGTGTCGATCCTGCACTAGGTGCAGGCGACACAAAAACTGTGGGCAAAGCTCACTAATATATACCCCCCACATCCATTTGATAATCAATCAAATCAAATTCTGAAATAGAAGGTGCACATCTACATTATGTCACAAAGATCTTGTTAAAGTTTCATGAAAATCTACATGTATTTAGTGGTTCAAAATGAGTAGTGGATAAGTAGCTTGTAATTTATGACCAAGTCCATGTTTTGCTATGCGAAAACCCAAAAATCAATTAAATCATATTCTGAAATAGGAGGTGCATATTTATATTCCATCATTAATACTGTGTTAAAGTTTTATGAAAATCTATATAGTGGTTCAGGAGGAGTAGCGGGGATAAGAGATGGGTATCCACTGGTAATATTATGGCGAAGTACATGCTTTGCTATGGGAAACCTCAAAAAGCAATCAAATTAAATTCTGAAATAAAAGGTGAACATCTTCATTATGTCATAAAGACTGTGATAAAGTTTCAAGAAAACCTATTTAGTAATGCCGGAGGATTAGCGGATAAGAGATGGGTACCCACTTGTAACGTAATGGCTAAGTCCATGTTTTGCTATGGGAAACCCAAATAAAAAGCTGTGCCAAGTCGCATGTCACCCTTCAAAACTTAAAGTGATTTAGGTAAGGGGGTCTCAATTCAGAAGCGTCTTTAACTGCCTAATTAAGCTTGATATCTCTTTAAGAAATTAATCTGCAAAGTTTGAAGTGAGCTGATCAAAGTATTTATCAGTCAGAGCGAGACTTGTAAAAAATTGCCTTAAAATTGACGAACAAAGTCCCATAACTCTTGCAAGAACAATCAAAATTGCACGAACAAGTATACAGATCTTGAGATTATCATATCCAATATCTCTACAAAGTTTGAAGTGAATTGGCCAAAGGGTTGTCAAGTAAGAGCGTGACATGTAAAAAATTGCCTTAAAATTGACGAATAAAGTCCCATGACTCTTGCAAGAAAAATCGAAATTTCACGAAAAAGTATACAGATCGTGTGGCCATCGTACTCAATACCTCTACAAAGTTTGAAGTAAATTGGCTTAAAGGGTTGTCAAGTAAGAGCACGACATGTAAAAAATTGCCTTAAAATTGACGAATAAAGTCCCATAACTCTTGCAAGAAAAATTGAAATTTCACGAAAAAGTATACAGATAGTGAGGCCATCATTACCATTACATCTACAAAGTTTGAAGGGAATTGGCTTAAGGGTTATCAAGTTAGAGAGCGACATGTGAAAAATTGCCTTAAAATTGACGAATAAAGTCTCATATCTCTTGCAAGAAAAATCGAAATTTCATGAAAAAGTATACAGGTCGTGTGACCATCGTACTCAATACCTCTACAAGGTTTGAAGTAAATTGGCCTAAGGGTTGTCAAGTAAGAGTGCGACATGTAAAAAATTGCCTTAAAATTGATGAATAAGGTCCCAATAATAACCCCTGCAAGAAAAGTCGAAATTTCACGAAAACGTATACAGTTCGTGAGGCCATCATATCCAATACCTCTACAAAGTTTGAAGAGAATTGGCTAATTGGTTGTCAAGTTAGAGCACGACATATGAAACGGACGGGCAGACGGACAAGCAGACGGACAGGAGGACGGACAGACTGACGGACAGACAATCCGACATTGGTATACCATAATACGTCCGTCAATAGATGGGCATATAAAAATCAATCAAATCAAATTCTGAAATAGGAGGTGCACATCTGCATTATGTCATATAAAGACTGTGTTAAAGTTTCATGAAAATCTATTCAGTGATTCAGGAGGAGTAGCAGATAAGAGATGGGTACCCACTTGTAACTTAATGGCTAAGTCCATGTTTTGCTATGGGAAACTCCAAAAATTAATCAATCAATCAAATCAAATTCTGAAATAGGAGGTGCACATCTCCATTATGTCATAGTTTCATGAAAATCTATTCAGTGGTTCAGGAGGAGTAGCGGATAAGAAATGGGTACCCACTTGTAATGTAATAGCCAAGTCCGTGTTTTGCTATTGGGAACCCCAAAAATCGATCAAATCAAATTCTGAAATAGGAGGTGCACATCTATGTAATAAAGACTATGTGTTAAAGTTTTATGAAAATCTGTCCAGTGGTTCAGGTAAAGTAGCAGATAAGAGATGGGGTCTAATGTGTAGCTATGTTCTCCATTAGCACACATGTTTTTAGTCTGATCATATTGAAATGAGTAATTTTTAAAGAGGACTTTCTATGCATTTAGTTAAATTTGCTTAAATAGTTTCAGAGAAGATGATGAAAAGGGTGGTTTTCTCATACCGGGCTACAATGTAATACTATGTTCTGTACTGGAGGCCATTTTTTTTTTGTCGCATCTATTTGAAACTAGAGCATGTTGAAACTGGCGTTGTCGGAAGGGCCCCGCAATTTCGATCCCGAAACGCTGGGCAAAAGTATAAATCAGATGAGTGTGGATTCAAATTCTGTTTGACACACTAATATGTTGATACAGTAATTTGCTGGATACAGTGATTTCTTGAATTTTTACCAAACTATATCATTTCTTAGCTTCAGAATAAATATCAAGTCATTTAAAGTTAAGAATGTTCCAAGAAACATCATACTAAGATTTGAAAACAATCCATCCACTAGAACCAAAGTTATGCTGTCCACAGACACAAAAATACCTAATTTTACCCCTTTTTGGCTCCTTTTTTGCCTCTTCTTCAAAAACCGGTTGGGCAAGGAACGCAAAATTAAAACCCGGGCTTAAGCTTGTGCCAACAAACATCATACTAAAATTTGATAACAATCCGTTCCCTAGAACTAAAGTTATGCTGTCCACAGACGCCGACGCCGACGCCAACGCCGACGCCGACGCCAGCGCCATACCATAATACGACCGCAAAATTTTTGCGGTCGTATAAAAATGCAAAAATTTTGAAAATTTAACGGAAAAGTGGCTATAACTCCGAGATGGGTTTAAGATCTTCTTCAAAACTGCACAGTGGGTAGATCTCATCATGCTGATCATTTTAACCCCATGTCAGATTTTTGATATCTGTAACAGTTTTCGAGTTATTAGCCAAAAACTGCAAGTTACCCCTATTTTCTATTTTTAGCAATAGTGGCCATGTTTTTGGACCGGCCATCTAATAGAACATAATTTTGAGAAGCCATACCCTGGTGATGATTCAGGCCAAGTTTGGTTACATTTGGCCCAGCGGTTTCAAAGGAGAAGATCTTTGAAAAAGTTGACAGACGGACAAAGTGCAAAGTGATGGCAAAAGCTCACATGGCCTAATTCAGGCCAGGTGAGCTAAAAAGATGAAAATGTGATTTTTCAAATAGGGTCCAATGTTAAACCTAAGTTCCGTACTGGCGGCCATGTTTTTTATCGGATTTGGAACAAAATGAGCAATCTTTAAGGACCTTTAGTATATCATTCCTGTAAAGTTTGGTTGAATTTGCTCAGAGGTTTCAGAGAAGAAGATGAAAATGTGAAAAAGTAACAGACGGACGATAGACGACGGACGCCAAGTGATGGCAATAGCTCACACTGACCCTTTGGGTCAGGTGAGCTAAAAATCAATCAAATGAAATTCTGAAAGAGGAGGTGCACATCTCGTTTATGTCATAAAGACTGTGTTAAAGTTTCATGAAAATCTATTCAGTGGTTCAGGACGAGTAGCGGATAAGAGATGGGTACCCACTTGTAACGTAATGGCCAAGTCCATGTATTGCTACGGGAAACTCCAATAAACTGCTGCGCCAAGAGCGCATGATACGCCTGTCCACTGTCAACTCGAACTTTATGGCATTGTTGGACCACAACAAAATTTTGATTGAAAAAAAAATCAAAACAGAATATGTGCCTTACCAAGATGTAACCATTTAACAAATATCAAATTAATAATGTAAAGTTAATACATAGAAAGGTGCAAAAAAATGAATTTTCAAAAAAAAATGTTATAACTGTCCACAAAAATAATTAAACAGGAACCAAATTTAAACTTAATCAGTAATTTATAACCATACAATCATAATACTATATATCAAATCAACATATTCACACATTGTAAAGAAAAGGTGGAGAAACTGATGTTTTTCAAAAATTTACAAAGTCCAAAGTCATAACTCTGTACAAAATCAACTAACAAAAACCAAATTCGAACTTGATCTGTTTCTCACCTAGATATACTCATATACCAAATATGAAATCGATATGTCAAGCGGTTACAGAAAAAAACTCCGGAAACCTATATTTTTCAAAATTTCACTAAGTCCAAGGGCCATAACTCTGTACAAAATCAACCGACCGGAACCAAATTCGAACTTGATCTGTATCTCACCTAGATATACTCATATACCAAATATGCAATCAATATGCCAAGCGGTTACAGAAAAAATATCCGGAAACCAACGGACGGACGGACGGAGGGTATACCATAATACGTCCGTCTTTCGACGGGCGTATAAGAATCAATCAAATCAAATTCTGAAATAGGAGGTGCACATCTCCATTATGTCATAAAGACTGTGTTAAAGTTTCATGAAAATCTATTCAGTGGTTCAGGAGGAGTAGCGGATAAGAGATGGGTACCAACTTGTAATGTAATAGCCAAGTCCATGTTTTGCTATTGGAAACCCCAAAAATCGATCAAATCAAAATCTAAAATAGGATGTGCACATCTAAATTATGTAATAAAGCTTGTGTTAAAGTTTTATGTAAATCTTTTCACTGGTTCAGGAGGAGTAGTGGAGAAGAGATAAATTTTTTTCATCCCAGGTGCTGGTTAATTTTTTTTTGGCTACAACCTGCAGGGCCATATTTTTGTCTTAAAAAAATGAATTCTTGTTCATTTTTTAAGTTCACAGATCCTTTGTCCAGTATCTGATTACAGATGATAAAAATTCTAAATAATAACACTTTCCTCATGTAAATTACCTACTTTCCAACTGAAATGTTGAAACTGGCTGTGATCTATGTATTCTATGCTGTTGTAACAATTAATCTACGGCATTTATTCTAGAATCCAGTAGAATATACCAGTGGTAAGTCCGTTTGATTTGGATTCCAGTGGAATACCAGTGTTAAGTCCATTGGAATTTGATTCCACTGGAATTCCAGTGGTAATACCACTGGAAAACATTCCAGTGGTATTCATTGGAATACCAGTGGATGCCACTGGAATACCAATGGATTCCACTGGAATTACAGTGATTATTTCTAGGGGGTACCCTGAGGTGTAATGGACGGACAGACGGAAAGACGGACACAGACGGAAGGACGGACGGACACCCCCATCACTATATACCCCCACTTTTCAAGCAAGGGGTATAAAAAATGAATATGACTGCATGCTTTGAACAGATTGAAATTTTGCAGAAGTTTAAGAATTGTTAAAAGAAAACTTGTAAGCAGCATTCAATTCTAGTCAAAGAATGTGGCAAATTTGTTGCCCCACTGAAATGTATCCAGAAAAGGGAATTAATTTACTATTTTTCTGTAAATGGTTAATTATTCTCCATTTTATATGTAAGTTACTGTTAAGGTAGTTCGATCCTAATAAAAATATCAAACAGAATTTTTCTTTTATGGTCGATACACTATGACCATGGTCATACTTCAATACCAATTCCTCGATCAATTTTCAGAATTCCCTCATCCTAAGTTAAAAACTGCTGTCAGAAGTCAATTCTTCCATTCGCTTGACCACCAGCAGAACTTAAGTTGAGAATTGTTGAACCAATCTTACATTTTTACAACTCAGTTGTTGCTATCAAACTGTAAAATTGGTTCAACAATTGCAAAAGTTGATACTCACCTCTGGATATCTTCTAAAATTTTTTTGTAGATGTACTCAAGAAAACTGCCTTTGTAATGCATATGTTTTTTTCTTAGGATGGGGAAATTCTTAATTTTACTTTTGGAAATAATTCTAAATCTTTTTTTAATATCTTTGATATGAACACAAATTTAATCTTATAATGCCATTTCTAGCAAATTTTATAATTTTGTATCTGAATTTTTATCACGAAGGTCATTTGTGGGAGGAAAACGTGAAAGTACTGATTATTTAGGGGAAATAACTATATCACATTTATGATCTCTCTTGTTATTTTTTTTTCATTTTTCCATTTTTACAGAAAAATAATGAAAATGAATAACCATTACATTTTCAAATATACCAAAGATCCAAAAAAAAATTATTTGAAATGAGAAATTATACTTTAAAACTAACAATTTAGCATTTTCAAACTTTTGTTTGCAGTTCTTGAAAAATAAATTACCCAATGTAATAAACTATTTATATAACTTCAAATAACTGAAAGCTGTATTCACACACTAAGCATTAAGACAGAAGATTTCCAGTGGTAAGGATCATCTATTCATATTGTTAAACCAATTTTATAGTTTGATTGCAATTGTAAAACTGTAAGATTGATTCAGCAATTGTTTAACCAATTTGGAAAATTGCCTTCATCTGTTTCAGAAACAGATGGCAGCAATTTTTAAAATTGATTTAGGAATAGGAATTGAAATATAACCAAGGTAATCATGTATCGACGATAAGATATTTTGTAGGTCTTAACCTATATGTTCCAAAAAAATAAAATAACAAGTATGGACCCAAATTGATGTCTCGCCCGTCCCTTCATGGTCACAAAATTGATGTGATTTCTCAAACTGACTAAATCAGAAACTAAACATTTTCGCTAGACTGTGAAATTAGGGTAAGTAACAAAAGCAATAGAGCACACTGTCATGAAAATATCAGTGACCAATGATAGATACTAAAAAACCAAACATGTTCATTAGACCGTGAAAATGAGGTCAAGGGCTAAAGCCAAACAACGGGCTGTCATGTTCCATCTAAGACAAACCCAAATACCAAATATTATTGACCTTACATTAATAGATACTGGGAAACTTAACATGATCACTGGACCGTGAAATTGAGGTCACAGACAAAAGCCATATAGCAGACTGTCATGTACTACTCAAGACCAACCTATATACCAAATATCATTGACCTACCACTTATAGTTACTGAGAAAATGACCTAATCACAAAAACTTAACATGAAAGTTTACGCCGCCGCCGCCATACTTTGTACGCATATGTCTCGCTTTCTGCGCCTTTCGTCGCGGGCGAGACAAAAATGATATGTCACCGATCATCTTTTCCTGTTATCTGGCTTTGAAACTCAGACCAAATTCAGTATTTTTCAGTAATATTTACAAAGAGTATATAGAGAACTGTGAAAACATGCTTATTGTTTATATTTCATATAAAATAAATATCAGATAGATATTTTTTTTTAATTTTTTGATATTTCAGAGGTTTACACTTCAGCTATCTGTTACGCTGCAAAAATCTATATGTCACCGTTCGATTAAGAGAGATATTTTATATAGTTTACGAAATAGACAATATTCATGGGAAAAGGGAGCTAATTCGCAGAAAAGTGTATGTCAATCTATTATGACGTCACAATGAATAGGCCAGTACAGGAATATTCTGGCTAGAAAATCAAGTCGATTCCGCACTTGACTCGTGTTACACAAATGCGACAATCGAATGTGACGTGTACAAGTGTCGATCTACCTAAAATTATCAAAAATTTGAACAGCATCTTTTTTTTTGTTTTTCTTAATTTGATTATTTTATAAGATTCTTAGCATTGTTTTTAAACTTAAATTTTAGGGCCAAATAGAGATCTTCATGTACCGTGTTCCTTCCATTACGAATAACAAATCAATTTAATATTAAGTACTAAGTACTACCATTTAACCATATTTATGCTTTAGCTATCATCCATTTTCTCACTTCACTCTTCCTCAGCTTAGTCTTCTTTTGTAAATCTATTATATCCAGAAAATCCTTCTCTGTTCCATACCTGATGCATCCCAAAATGCCCTCCTCAAAATTTAAACTCATTCTTTTATCCTCTTTTCCCTTAGCAGCCTGCCTTCCTTCAGCTGTCAATTTATCAAAATTGCCTCTGTTTTTTTCTATAAATCTCTTTTCTGTGTTGACTAGCATTAATTTGAATATTTCTAATTTTCCTAAGTATGCAGCCATATCAAGTGGTGTCAGATCCATCTTATTTTTCAGTCCATCCATATCAAATTGTTTCATTTTCTTGTCCTTTGGCTGTTTACCAGACTTTTCATTTTTATTTTTCAACAGTATCTCAAATAAAGAATATGATTCTTCTTCCATTAAAACAACAAGATAGTGGAAGAATGTATTTCCATATATATCAACCCTTTGTGTCAACGTCTTATGAAATGATCCATGTTCATCATTCTGAATCTTCAACTGAAACTGTAATTGCAGGTGTTTTTTGCAACAACCACCTTGTCTATTGTCAAGACACGTTGTGATCAATCCGCATAGGAAAATGATGTTGTCTGCTATATTGCCTGGATGTACCATTGTCTGTCCACTTTCACTATCCAACTTATCTCTCCCTTGAAGTAGAACCCATGAATCTTCTCCATGGTTTGTCATTTCATCCATCAATAAAACTGTCTGCCAAAATGAAATTTCAGGACCCTTGTCTTTTTTATATTCAGATCCTAAAACATTTTCAGCATAAAATCTAGATTTAAATGAGAAAAAAAGTGCACCACAAAACTGATCATCTTTAAATTTTATGAACTGATCGTAAATGTATATTCCCACATCCTTTGCAGAGTCAATATCAATAGAAGCTTCAGTGATCAATCTTGTACATAAAGTTTTATACTGGAAATCACTTCTACCTAAATTCCAAATCATTTCTCCTTCATGATCAAACTTTGAACTTCTTATTATTTCTTTGATGTCTGTCAGAGATCCTTTCTGAATCAAATGATCAATGAAATGTTTATGTGATACATATACCGTTGTTAATACATAAGGATGAATACATTTATACTTTCCAGTATCTTTTATCAAAAATTTTCCTTCTATATCTGTTATTGTATCTTTTATGCTACTGCTGACATCAATGTTGGTAATATTTTTTTCATAAAGAATATGACATAAATCTGTAAATCTTCCAATGTTAATGTCTTTCTCATCCAGACATTTTTTCTCATCTGTTGCTATGTATGCTAAAACACAATATTTCATCATATCTTTGATTTCTCTTTGATCTTCAATCTCAGCAAGTCGTAAAATTTCAAATTCTAGTGAAGCTGGCAGATTAGTAAAATATATTTTACCTAAATGCAGTAATTTTCTGTCCCGACAAAACTTGACAGCAGTCTTAGGGAAACCATGGAAAGGCTCTGTCTGGACAATTTCGTCAATTGTTCTTGTATCAATTTTAACTTGAACTGAATTAATTTCTAATATTTTGTTTGTGCGAAAGTTACTCATCTCAGTGGAAGACTCAGCTATGTTATTAGCTGTCATGTGCAACTTCAAAATTTGTCTCTTTTCTTCTGGTGTCAAACTGTCGTTTAAATCTATCATATTATCCTCCTTTAATACACTAGTCTCTTGTAATATGGTTTGAACAGTTTTCCATTCAGTATTTCTACATGTATATACAAACTTTACATGCTTCTGATTCAAAACATTTAGAAGTAATTTTCTCAAGTGTTCATCACCTCGAGGGCCATATTCATTACTATCTATTATGCACAATATTTTAGATGATCTAAAGTCCTCTGTAAAATCTTTTGAAAGATCTACTTTACAAGGAAGATAATCAATTTCTTCACACAATGAAGCCAGTTCTAGACACAATGTAGATTTCCCTGTACCTTCTCTTCCAGTCAGTATTACTGTACCATATTCCTGTAAACATGTCATAGCCTTGTCAACATCAGCTATTTTTAGGTAAGTTTGATCTTGTCTGTGCTGTAACATCTGACTGTATATATCCTCTAAAATTAAATAATCAGAATAGATTAAATTTTGTACCAAACAAACCTTAAACATGTGTATATTTGTTACTGATGAAAATATGATGTGTAATAACTGAAAAATGATACAGTTTAAGATTCAAGATGTCAAATGTAATTACACAATAAGCACAAAACTTTCACGGTACATTTCTTTTATCACTGAGTGAGACTTTCTACCTTCTCTATCTCCTCCACATTTAAAAAAAACATTGGAAATTTGAATTATAAATTCCTGTGGCTATAGGCACAGTTACTTTTAAATTTACATTTAAATAAACTTAATATCATATGAACTATTATTTGACATTTTTAAACCAGAGGCTCCAAGGAGCCTGTATCGCTCACCTGGTTTTCATTTGCCACAATCAAGCTAACATTGTAAGTTATACAGTTGAACTTCAGTCTCTCCAACTTTGGTAGCTCAAACACAACTAATATCTAGAACTGTATTTAAAGTCTGATCATGTTTTACTATATGTCTTTGTTGGGCTTTTTTGACAAAAACATTCTTGCTAGGGACCACTTTTGACACCAGTTTTGAAGTCAAGACATCATTTTGTAAATGACAGTCAACAACAATTTTTAACACTTTAAAGTCGCAACATTAATATCTATTTCGAAACCAAATTTCATTGAAGTCGGACAATGTTGAATTTTCCCGCCTTTTTTGGCGGCCATTTTGAAAATGGCAGTCAATGAACAATTTTCAACACCGGTTTTGAAGTCGCAACATCAATATCTATATTGAAACCAAATTTCATTGAAATCAGACAATGATGAATTTTCCCGCCTTTTTTTGGCGGCCATTTTGAAAACGGCAGTCAACGAACAATTTTCAACACCGGTTTTGAAGTCGCAACATCAATATCTATTTGGAAACCAAATTTCATCGAAATCAGACAATGTTGAATTTTCCTGCCCTTTTTTGGCAGCCATTTTGAAAACGGAGGTCAACAAACTATTTTCAGCACCAGTTTTGAATTCGCCACAGCATGGCAAACATTTCATCATTTTACACTTAACCTTCATCTTCTATAGTTTGGGAAATAAAAGGCAAAAAAATACAAAAAATTTAAAAATTCAGTGAGAAAGGAGCAATAACTCCTACAAAGGGGTTTGGATTTTCTTCAAAATTTCAGGGTGGGTAGAACTTGATATTCTGAACATTTTTGCACTTAAAAGTTGACCTCTATCTGTTTTAGTTTTTCAAATAAAAAATAAAATAAATTAAAATTTTAAAAATTTTAAAAATTTTACGGAAAAAGGGCAATAACTCCAAGACAGATTTTCAGATTTACTTAAAAATTGCAGGGCAGGTAGATCTTGCCATGCTGATCATTTTTACCTTGTCAGATTTTTGATATCTGAAACGGTTTCCGAGTTATTTGCAAAATACAGCAATTTACCCCTATGTTCTATTTATAGTAACAGCAGCCATATTAATTGGTCCTGGGACTAATCGAACATAACTTTTAAACTGCATACCCTGGTGATGATTTAAGGCCAAGTTTGGTTCACATTGGCTTGGTAGGATTAGAGGAAAAGATCTTTGAAAAAGTTGACAGACGGACGGACGGACGACGGACGACAGATGCAAAGTGATGGCAAAAGCTCACATGGCCTTTTAGGCCAGGTGAGCTAAAAATGACAAACATGAAATGGATGAGAAACGACATAAAATAGGGTTTTCTTTTACTTTTAGAACAAGAGGCTCTAGAGAGCATGTATTGCTCACCTGGCCCATGCATTGTTCTAATGCAATGACAGAATATTGAGAACTTCATCAAATTTTGCAAAATGTTTATTTAGATGTATGCAATCATATTTTGAAAAGAAAAAGTGCACAAATTTCTCAATACATCATGGTGGAAAAAAGAGAGTTCCAAAAGTCAGAGAAGAGTGTCAATACTTAAGTAATTAGAACATGTCGAAACTGGCGTTATCAGAAAGGCCCCGCAATTTTGATCCTGAAACTCCGGGCAAAAATGAAATTAAGGTCAGTGTGGATTGATTCTGTTTGACACACAAATGTGTTGATTCAGTAATTTGCTGGATACAGTGATTTCTTGAAGTTTTACCAAACAATGTCATTTCTCAGCTTCAGACTTAATATGAAATCATTCAAGCTGATACCAGTAAAATAAAAGAAAATGTGTCCATGGGACACGGATGCCCCCCACCATACAGATATTTCAGCAAACAGGAAGTACATGAGCGACAGACTTGAAAGGGGGAAATACGGTACAACTCATCATACCAAAACTTCAGACCAAATATCAAATCATTCCTACATACACATGCTGAGAAATCTTTGACGAAAATTTGACGTACGGACGTACAGACGGACGGACAAGGGTAAAACTAAATGCTTACGTCGCCTAACGGCGGGAGCATAAAAATATATAATGATAAATAACTTGATTTATAGTAAAAAGTCAAATTATCAGAAAACAGGAAGTGGATGTTCGACAAATTTGAAAACCACTAACACAATACAACGCATCGTTTCAAAGCTTCAGACCACATTTCAAATCATTAACTCCAGTAGAAGCGAAGAAATCTGTGACAGAAGTAGTTAAGTTTTTAGTAAAAATTCAAAGTATCAGAAAACAGGAAGTGGATGTTCGACAAATTTGAAAACCACTTACACAATAAACTCATCATTTTAAAGCTTCAGACCAAATTTCTACAGAATACAACTCATCATTTCCAAGCTTCAGACCAAATTTCAAATCATTCCCTTCAGTAGAAGCCAAGAAATCTTTGACGGAAAATTTGGTTTATAATAAAAAATCAAAAGTATTGGCAAACAGGAAGTGAATGTCCGACATTTTCAAGCTTCACACCAAATTTCAAATCATTCCCTCCAGTTAATGCCAAGAAATCTGTGATGAAAATTTGGTTAAAAGTAAAAATTTCATAGTATTGGCAAACAGGAAGTGGGCCCCTGACAAACTTGAAAATTGCTTACAAATACAACTCATCATTTCCAAGCTTAAGAACAAATTTCGAATCATTTCTCTCAGTAGAAGCCAAGAAATCTTTGATGGAAAATTTGGTTTAAAGTAAAAATAAAGGGCTACGCTGAGCGCAGCATGATACGACCGCAGCATGTTGACCACTGAAATTTCAACAAAAGTAGTTTAAAGTGAATGTGGACACAGTAAAGAGCTTGACTCAATAATTAGATGGACACAAAAAGAAGCTTGACACAGCTATTAGCTGGACACTAACTAGGGGAAAAAATCAACCCTTTTGATCACTTGTTGATAAAAAAAACTGTAAGAGCTATGCAAAATATGTTACTATAAACTAAAAGCTTACATCAAGAGGAATCCAAAGAAAAAAATCCCATGGAAATCCGATGAAAAATAAAGATTTGACATATTTAAAAAAAACTGCAATTTTCGCCCCTTTGACCCTTTGTAGTTCGGAAACGGTAAGAGCTACGCCAAATCCGTTGACATATTACTGAAAGCTTAGATCAAGAGGAATCCAAAGAAAAAAATCCCATCAAAATCCAATGAAAAATACAGATTTGACATATTTAGAAAAATTGAAATTTTGGCCCCTTTGACCCCTTGTAGCTCTGAAATGGTAAGAGTTATGCCAAATCCGTCGACATACTACTGAAAGCTTAGATCAAGAGGAATCCAAAGAAAAAAATCCCATCAAAATCCAATGAAAAATAAAGATTTGACATATTTAGAAAAATTGCAATTTTGGCCCCTTTGACCCCTTGTAGCTCAGAAACGGTAAGAGCTACGCCAAATCCGTTGACATACCACTGAAAGCTTAGATCAAGAGAAATCCAAAGAAAAAAATCCCATCGAAATCCGATGAAAAATAAAATTTTTTAAATAAACTGCAAATTCGCAATTTTTGTCCTGTTCGGCCATTCATAGCTGGGAAAGGAAACAAGTAACCAAAAATCTAATATCCTGAGCGCCATATTAATTTTTCGCAAGGAATCCATTAAAAACAAGAGGCTCTCAAGAGCCTGTATCGCTCACCTGGACCACGGCCAAAACATAACTTCAAATCAACTTATATGTTAAAGGGTCTCATTTTCAAACTATGTAACTAAACATTTATATTATATGATTCAACTTTAATTAAACTATTTTCCCTATTGCATGCCATCTTGGATAAGGGATGGATCTGCAGGACACAATTTTAAAGAAAATTAAGTATTGTGCCAAAGTTTATTTCCAACTGGCCAAATGGTTTTAAAGAAGAAGATCTTTGAATGTACTCCTATATTAAACTTTGTTTCCCATTGGTAGCCAATTTGCATACGGTGCAGACTTGAAGGACATCTGTTTTGAAGGGGACCATCTAAGATATATTAATGTGACTAGCCAAGTTGTTTCAGATAAAAAAATTTTTGTATGCTCTTTCCATACAGTCGAGTAATAAATTAAGTTCCCTGCAGATGGCCATGTTGGATGACATTTAGGCATAAAAGTCACAATACATATATATTATAGTCAGCACCTCAAAAGCATCATAAATGCCAAGTTCCGTTCAAATCCATTCATGTTAATTTCATCAACTGCTCACTAAAGGCTTTATTTACAAATATTTTTAAAACAAGAGCTGTCGCCGAATGGCATCCAATTATACCCCCGCTCAGGCGGATTGCACCCTAAATCATAGAGGGAAAGTGCAAATTCAAGTGTGTGTGTGAACCCAATACAGAAGTGAACATCAAAATTGACTAAGTCGGTAAACAGACAAAATTTCAGCTTTGTATCATTTACCATCACAGAGAAAACTTTGACGAAAATTCACTCTATAATGCTACAAGTGTCAAA
>MJUU01039851.1:44912-76948 GCA_002080025.1 Modiolus philippinarum
ATCATTTACCATCACAGAGAAAACTTTGACGAAAATTCACTCTATAATGCTACAAGTGTCAAAATTGACCAAGTCGGTAAACAGGAAATAGTAACCCGACAGGTCAGAAAACGCATCCCACGATATGGCATGACCATGCAAAGCTTCTGACAAAATTTCAGCTTTGCATCACTTACCATCACAGAGAAAACTTTGACGAAAAATTCACTCTTTAATGCTACAAGTGTCAAAATTGACCAAGTCGGTAAACAGGAAGTAGTAACCCAACAGGCCAGAAAACGCATCCCACAATATGGCATGACCATGCAAAGCTTCTGACAAAATTTCAGCTTTGTATCATTTACCATCACAGAGAAAACTTTGACGAAAATTCACTCTATAATGCTACAAGTGTCAAAATTGACCAAGTCGGTAAACAGGAAGTAGTAACCCGACAGGTCAGAAAATGCATCCCACCATATGGCATGACCATGAAAAGCTTCAGACAAAATTTCAGCTTTGCATCATTTACCATCACAGAGAAAACTTTGACGAAAATTCACTCTATAATGCTACAAGTGTCAAATTGACCAAGTCGGTAAACAGGAAGTAGTATTCCGACAGGTCAGAAAACACATCCCACAATATGGCATGACCATGCAAAGCTTCTGACAAAATTTCAGCTTTGTATCATTTACCATCACAGAGATAACTTTGACGAAAATTCACTCTATATATGCTACAAGTGTCAAAATTGACCATGTCGGTAAACAGGAAGTAGTATTCCGACAGGTCAGAAAACGCATCCCACGATATGCATGACCATGCAAAACTTATGATAAAATTTCAGCTTTGTATCATTTACCATTACTGAGATAAATGCGACGAAAATGTGTTACGGACGGACCCACACACACGCACGCACACACAGACTGAAAACAGTATACCCCTATCCCCCATGGGGAGCGGGGGTATAATAAGCAGTCTATGAAGCTGATAATCTATTTCAACATACATGTCAACAGATTTCATAGTGATTCACCACTAAACTCTCAGTCTTATACACAATATGTTTATATAGGCAAATCATTATAACATCAAATAAGGTAAAGATTAAGAAAGTATTTTTGCAAAACATTGCAGAAATTTGCACAAAAACACTGTTTTTGCTCTTAATTATGGAAGAAATAATTTTTTTAATGAAGTGATAGTAGGGAATTTCTCTAAAGCTTAAAAGAGAAAAGTTAACTAAAGAAGATTTGAACACAGAATTTAAAGGGAAATAACCCATAACCATATGGCATTGGAAAAAAAAAATAAAAATAAAGTGAAAAACGGCCAATAAATCATACACAGGCCTTTGGATTTTCTTCAAAATTTCAGAGTATGTAGATCTTGATATGCTGAACATTTTTTTAATTTACACTTCACCTCTATCTGTTACAGTTTTTGAAATAAAAAATAAAAAATGCACAAATTTTGAAATATTTACGGAAAAAGGGCTATAACTCTCAGACGGGTTTTCCAATTTTCTTCAAAATTGCATAGCAGATAGATCTCGGCATTGTGAACAATTTTACTCCATGTCAGATTTTTGATATCTGCATCGGTTTTTGAGTTATTGGCTAAAAACTGCAATTTACCCCTAGGTTCTATTTTTAGCACCGGCGGCCATGTTTTTCATCGGATCATAATAAAATGAGAATCGTCTGTACAGGACATGTCATAGATGATTACTATAAAGTTTCAAACCAATCCCTCCAGTAGTTTCAGAGGAGAAGATTTTTGAAAGTGAGCTAATGACGGACGGACGACGGACGGACGATGGACGCAAAGTGATGGCAAAAGCTCACCCTGGCATAGCCAGGTGAGCTAAAAACTGCATCAAAATCGGATATAAAAATATTTTTTTTTAGATTCGCCCCTGTTAGGCCCCATTTATCTCGTGAGCGGTACATGCTACGTGAAATCCGTTGCAATACACCAGATTGGAAATTTCCCCAGCAGCACACCGAAAGAAAACCCCATCAAAATCCAATAAGTAATAAAGATTCTACAGTCAAATATGTGAAACACCCAATTTCACCCTTTTTTGGCCCCTTTTTCTAAAACGGGCGGGGCCACCGACTCAAAATTAAAACCTCTGTTTATGCGTGTGCCATGATACATCATACTAAAATTTCATAAAGATCCGTCCACTAGAAGCAAAGTTATGCTGTCCAGAGACGCCGACGACGCCAGCGCCATACCATTATACGACCGCAAAATTTTTGCGGTCGTTTTAAAATCAAAGTATCGGCAAAAAGGAAGTGGATGAAAATTGCTTAAAGAATACAACTCATCATTTCCAAATGAGCTTGAAATTAAAGAAACAACTGAAGCACCTACTTCAGCTTCGTACCTAGATCTTTTATTGTATATTGTCGAAGTTGGACGTTTGAAATCTAAGCTATATGACAAGCGTGATGATTTTAATTTCCCCATTGTGAACTTTCCCTTTCTTAGCAGCAATATACCTACCTCTCCAGCCTATGGAGTGTACATTTCACAGTTGATTCGTTACTGTCGAGCTTGTAGTTTGTACAGTGATTTTTTGAACAGAGCAAAAACACTGTCCCAAAAGCTGCTTAGTCAGGGATTTGTTCAACCTTTGTTAATTTCATCCCTCAAGAAATTCTATGGCCGTCACCATAGCATCATTGAAAGATATGACGTGTCAGTATCCCAAATGAAAGTGGACATTTTCAGCTAGATTCACGTCTTCCCGGATTTGACTACCGACTTTGATATTTTCCCGGATTGAATCACCCACAGTGTGACGGGTGCTGTTAACAGAGCAGGACATGCTTACCCTTCCGGAGTACCTGATGTCACTCTCAGTTTCACTGGAGTTCACACTGTGAGTGCCTTTGTTCTGAATGTTGTGGTTTCTGGTTCTGTGCTTTGTGTCTGTCTGGCGTCATTGTTTTTGTGTCTAACGTCATTGTTTTTTGTGTTCTCGTTTTTGCCCTGTCTTTGGACTTCGATTTTTGTGAATTTCACCCCTTTGTTCCTTCGGTATTCTACTGCCGTTGTTCCAAGCTTCAGATCAAATTTCAAATCATTCCCTTCAGTAGAAGCCAAGAAATCTTTGACAGAAAATTCGGAATAAAGTAAAAAATCAAAGTATCAGCAAACCGGAAGTGGATGTCTGACAAACTTGAAAACTGCTTACACAATACAACTCATCATTTCCAAGCTTCAGACCAAATTCCAAATCATTCCCACATATACAAGCCAAGAAATCTTTGACGGAAAAAATTGTTGACGGACGGACGGACAGACAGACGGACAAAGTGAAAACTATTGGGCACCCACATCTCAATGCGGGCCCCTAAAAATACAGTACAGTGCATTTTATGAGGCAAATAGTATAAACACAAATAAACAAACAAGTAAAATATTTTGTCGAACTGAGTTAAAAGGTAACTAGAGGCTCAGAGACTGAGCCTGTATCGCTCACCTGGCAAAATGCTTCTACGCCATACATGACTAAAAAGATGTTTTCTTACCAATGGGGTCAAATGTTTAGCTATGTCCTTCATTAGCACCTGTGTTTTTTGTCTGATCCTATTGAAATGAATAATCTTTGCAAAGGACCTTCTATACATTTCAGAGATGATGATTATAAGGATGGTTATCTCATTCCTGGCTCCAATGTTAAACTATGTTCTGCACTGGAGGCCATCTTTTTTGTCAGGTCCAAGTACCTTCCATACATCCTTACTGTAAAGATTGGTTGAATTTGCTTCAGTAGCGTCAGAGGAGATAGCAAATATATGCTTTTCCCATAGGGTCCCATGTTAGACTATGTTCTGCGCTGGCAGCCATGTTTTTAAGGGAATCGGAAAAGTTTCGGCAATCTACATAAAAGACCGTCCATACATCATTCCTGTAGAGTTTGGTTCAATTTGCTTAAGTAGCTTCAGAGGAGATAGCAAATATATGCTTTTCCCATAGGGTCACATGTTAAACTATGTTCTGTGCTGGCGGCCATGTGTTTTCACGGATCGAAAACATTTCAACAAACTAGGTAAAGGACCTTCCATACATCATTCCTGTAAAGTTTGGTTCCATTTGCTTCAGTAACTTCAGAGGAGATAGCAAATATTTGCTTTTCCCATAGGGTCCCATGTTAAACTATGTTCAGCCCTGGCGGCCATGTTTTTTGGCAGATCAGAAAAATTTCGGCAATCTTTGTGAAGGACCTACCATACATCATTTCTGTAAAGTGTTTGGTTAAAATTGGTCCAGTGGTTTCAGAGGAGATAGCATAAATATGAAAAGTTTAAGGACGACGATGGACGACGGACGCCAAGTGATGGCAAAAGCTCACATGGCCTTTGGCCAGGTGAGCTAAAAATATGTTCACATATTATATCAACCATATAATAATAGACAAAAATTTTTAACAGCACAGAGGATTGGCCTTGATCAATGACATTGCTGTCTTCAAGAGCTGTGGAATGCAAGCCTTAAGCACACTAATGATCTAGGCCAATGCCTAACCCTATCTTTTATTTTTAAGTGTTCAACATATTATGGTTGACATAATATGTGTACATATTTTTACCATTAATGCAGTTCGACAAGATATTTAACTTCTTTGTTCATTCTGTCTTAATGAGTATTTAATTTTTGTGTTAACAAACAAACACACACATTTAAATATACAGTGAATGTGTTTGTCCTTTGATAATTTCTGGTATACCATATAGTGGGGAATTATTTTGGCTGTGTAAAATTTTGTGGATTTGTACTAAAATCAGGGTGTTTACTTTTCTTTAGTTTAATTTTTGCAGTTTGGAAATCTGGTAAAAAAAGGATAATTATTATATAGATATCAGTGTTTTTATCCAGTTTTCTCAGTTAAATAAATGTCATACCGTCATCAGTGAAAATAAAGGATTTCTAGTCATTGGAGGAAGTGACGTCACAATGTAGCCAAGTAAACAACTGGCGCATTGAATTGAAAAAATAATTGGCATCTAAAATCTCAGTTTTGAGATGAAAATCTATATAATAAAGAGCAAAACTAATCTACCGTCATGAATATCAGTAAAAATGGATAAAACTCTGCACTTCATTTAATCCTTCTGCATTGTTCGGCAGTCATGACATTTTTATTGATATTCACAACGTTCAATTAGTTTACTATAAATAATGGTGCTATTATATCTGTAAAAAACACTGAAGCCATTAAACACTGTAAAAGCATCAGCTGATATAATACACAATCAAAAGTCCACTGTCACATTTCATACTAAGTTTGACTTAATAATGTCCTCCAAGATTCAAACATAGGTAATCAAGGATTACAAAGTTCGTCTCGTTATGGCACATTGTCGCAGCAACCAAATTTTGCCTGGATACTGACATACTATCAATACTGCATGCACATGCACACATGCAAGATGATCCTACTATGTACAGTATCTGAGATCTGATCCCTGTCAAGAACTTGACCAAATTTTGCCTGGATGCTGACCTACAATCAGAGATGCATGCATGTGCAAGGTTAGATGATCCTACCATGAACAGTGACTGAGATATCAACTCGGATGTAAACTCAAATGTAAGCAGTCAAGCGGAAAATGTAGGTCAAACTGACTTAATTTTGCCTGGATGCTGACCTTCCATCAGAGATGCACGCATGTGCAAGGTTAGATGATCCTACCATGTACAGTGACCGAGATATCAACTCGGATGTAAACTCAGATGTAAGTCAGTCAAACAGAAAATGTAGGTCAAAGTAATCAAATTTTGCCTGGATGCTGAATTACCATCAGAGATGCATGCATATAAAGGTTAGATGATCCTACCATGTACAGTGACCGAGATCTGAACTCGGACCTAAACTTGAATGTAAGTCAGTCAAGCAGAAAATGTAGGTCAATGTGACCTAATTTTGCCTAGATGCTGACCTACAATCAGATATGCATGCATGTGCAAGGTTAGATGATCCTACCATGTACAGTGACTGAGATCTGGGCTCGGACATAAACTTGAATGCAAGTCAGTCAAGTTGAAAATGTAGGTCAAAAATACCTAATTTTGCCTGGATGCTGACCTATCATCAGAAATGCATACATGGGCAAGGTTAGAGGATTGTACCATGTACAGTGACCGAGATCTGAACTCGGACATAAACTTGAATGTAAGTCACTCAAGCGGAAAATGTAGGTCAAAGTGACTTAATTTTGCCTGGATGCTGACCTACCATCAGAGATGCATGCATGAGCAAGGTTAGAGGATTGTATCATGTACAGTGACCGAGATCTGAACTCGGACATAAACTTGAATGTAATGCAGTCAAGCGGAAAATGTAAGTCAAACTGACTTAATTTTGCCTGGATGCTGACCTACCATCAGAGATGCATGCATGTGCAAGGTTAGATGATCCTACCATGTACAGTGACTGAGATCTGAACTCGGACGTAAACTTGAATGCAAGTCTGTCAAGCGGAAAATGTGGGTCAAAGTGACCTAATTTTGCCTGGATGCTGACCTACCATCAGAGATGCATGCACATGCACAGTTAGATGATCATTCAATGTATAGTTACTGAGATATGAACTTGGATGTAAATTCAAATGCAAGCCACTAAGGGGAAAATATAGGTCAGTGAGACCTAATTTTCTCGGAGGCTGTGGGATAGCCCAAGATGCACCCGCATGCAAAGTTTGGTGACCCTACCCTGCATAGTTACCTAGATATATACCCAAATGCAGACGCGGACGAAGACGTGGACGCGGACGCTGGGGGTACTCCAATAGTCCCCCTCAGCTTCGTTGAGGCGAACTAAAAATTTCTGCTGATTTAAATCTGTTATATATGATCTACTGTTTGTTAGAAATTTCACAACCCATTTTCATTTTGAACCAGATAAGAGTTGAAATATCATTTTTGTCATCCAAGTGTTTTATCACTAGTTGTGGTGGACTGTCTTGAATAAACTTGCATAGACTTTTCTCCAAATTTGCAAAATTCTGAATTTTGCAGATTTTACAGGGCCAAAGTCCCTCATTAACGTATCTTTTCCTCTGATGAATAACCTGTACCCGAAAAATAAGCAAAAATTTAACCCCCGAAAAAATTCCAACTATTTGGTATTTGACTTTCTGGGACTTTCTTTGACTTTCTGGATAATAATAGGCTTTTCTGGGATTTCATTGAACTTTCTTGGTTTGTTATTTGACTTTCTACGACAAAAGTCTCATATTATCCAAGAAATTCTGACAAAATCCAAGAAATGTCCAAGTGAACTTCATTAACAAATCTACTTAAAATGAAAGAAAATCTGATGTTCCAATACTTCCATATATTATCACAGTAAATTACATAGAAAAGTCCTAGGATATCCTAGAATAGATATGGCACAATCCAAGAAATAATCAAAGGATATCTTAGGATTAACACAGAAAGTCCAATTCATGCTGACTATAAGCCATTAAAAGAAAACTGAAGAGTGTTCCATGGAACACTTGTGTTGCCTGCACTACAGAAGAGTCTTTTTTGTCCAAGTAGACCTCTAAAATCTGTAAAATTAAAATTTCTAAGTATCGTGTGCATGGTTAGATTAGGAGAAAAACATATTCTGCAAATTTGTTAAGAATATGAATACAGTTTTGGGGACTTGCAGATTAACAAACTGAATTAACAAATAAGCTATGTTAGCTTGGCAAACCTCTAAAATCTGTAAAGATAAAATTTTAGCTCACTGAACCTCTAAAATCTGTTAAAACCAAAATTGTAAGTATCAGGCGCACAACTACACCAGGTGAACAACATATCCTGCAAGTTTGGTTGGAATATGACTTAAAGTTATGAAGGAGTTATGGATTAACAAACCAGATTAACAAATGAGCAATTTTGGCTCTGTGAACCTCTGAATCTGTAAAATTAAAAGATAACCATACTGTATTTTAGGATCTGAGGGGGTAAATCGTAGATTTTATTGTCGTAAACAGAGTTTTCCGGCAACGTGTTTGCAGAGCCAGAAAACAGACAGTAATATCTTAAGATTTACCCTTGAAGATCCTAAAATATAGTTTGGTTATCTCTATTCTAATGCAAAATCGAAAAAAGAACGTTTTAAATCGATTTGAATATTACAGGAAGTTTGCTGTGCATCTGGGCAATCACGTTAATATTGGTTCCGACAGTAAATCGTGGATTTTACCCCCTGATAATTTAGCAGCCATCCAATCAAAATTAGGGTTACAAACTTAAGTGCATTAGAATCAAAATTCTAAGTATCAGGTGCACATATACACCTGGTCAACAACTTATTGTGAAAGTTTGGTTGGAATAAGATGTGTAGTTTTGAAGGAGTTGCGGATTAAAAAATGGACAGACGACGAAGGACAAAGACTCAGGACGGCGATGACGACGTAAATCCCTATGTGTTGACTCTGCTTACAGCAGGCGACACAAAAATACAAACCTTGTGGTATTACTCTGAAGTTAAATCCTTTTATTTCCACCTTGTACTCTGTATCGACCAACACACAAACGTATCTTCCTACATCTGTAAAGTCAGCAGCTTCAATTGTTAAAGATGGGTTATTTTTTGTATACCCATACTTGTCTGATGATTTGATGCTGATTAATTTCTCTTCATGTTTAAACCACATCAGACTTGTATACTTTTGCCATCTTATTTCTAAAATTCCCTCTCTTCCTTTCAATACTGTAATTGTTTGATATTTATCTGGTAAGGCTGAAAAAGGGATACTCATAGATAGAATGACACAATAAAATACAATATTCTATTTGAAATTCATGTGTTTAACTTACTACTTGAAATATTCTTTAGTTATTATCTCTCTTTGGTTTGTAACCCCAACAATCCAGTAGTTACATTCCACTCACTACCATTGCTCCATTAACACCTGAAGGAATCCACCTGGGAAACCCTTCAACCACATGAATTGACAGGGCTATGAATCACGGGTAATTAATTTTTAAATATTATTTTTTATGTTGCCATTATGCAGCACAAGAAATGAATATTATCCCCTCAAGATTAAACGGAAAAAGTACAATAATTTTGCCTTTCTTTTAATTGTTACTAATATTTTGTCTAAATACTATACATTCAGTGTCACTGCATTGTTTGTAAACAACCAGATGTGTTTACAAACAGATGTGGGATTCAGTAGACTCAGGCACTTAAAGCTTGCTGATTGGTCACCTTTTTCAGAGAGCAGCTGATGGATTTTTAATATGTGACGAGTTCAAGCCCTCAAGAGGTGATCAGCTGCTAGAGAGCACAGAGTTGAATTCCCAATGTAATGTCACAATCTAACATATTTGGCTGATTTGCATCCAATTAATAGATGTAACATCAAGTGGTCTTCTCTGTTGAACTTAAGGTAAAGAGTCAGTGAAAACAACTTTTCTACGACGTAACAGTATGAGGGGACGTAATTTTGGCGTCAAATATCCTATCCCAACGGTGACGTCGCTTTTGTTGATAAATGCTCTGAAGTTGTTCAAGTATACTTCCCAACCCAATAAATGTTGTAAATGCGATAAATTATTAAGGTCCATTTGTCTGAATGCATGTGTTGCAATTTTGATTTAAAATATACACAAACGATTTACGGGAATAATTATTGCCGTCTAATAAAGAAATATCTTATATTTAATATGAATTCCGTTGGAAATCTGAATTCCATTTTTTCAAAACATTTCTATGACGACTGTTGTTATGAGAAACAAGAGGCTCTCAAGAGCCTGTATCGCTCACCTGGTCCTTGATTAACATACACATTTTATGTTAAAGCCCATATACATGTATATAATAAAACTATAGTCCCAATATGGCAAATTAGTTTAAGGGGAAAGGACGTCTGTTAGTGTTCCCCATGGGTCCAATGTTAAAATATGTTCCATTCTGGCAGCCATCTTAGATAAAGTGGGAACCTGAGAAAAAAAAAACATTTTTCTTTTCAGGGGTCGAACATAAAAACTATTTTGAACATGTTTGATTCCATTGGCTCAGTAGTTTCAGAGGAGAAGATCTTTGAATGACTTTTCCCATAGGGTCAAATGTTAAAACGATCTTCCCTGCTGATGTCCATGTTAAAAATAACGCGGTCCTGAAAAACAGCTTTTTTGTAAGGGACCACCAAAGGACTATTGTGGCCTAGTTTGGTGCCAATTGGCTGAATAGTTTCAGAGAAGAAGAACTTTGAATGTGTTCCCATAAGGTCCAATGTTAAAACTATGTTTCCCGCTGGTGGCCATCTTGAATATCGCGCAGAAATGCTTTTTTGTAAGGAACCACCAAAGGACTATTGTGGCAAAGTTTGGTGCCAATTGGCTAAATAGTTTCAGAGAAAAAGATCTTTGAATGTGTTTTCCCATAGGGTCCAATGTTAAAACTATTGTTCCACGCTGGCAGCCATCTTGGATATCGCCCAGACCTGAAAAACAGCTATCGTAAGGGACTACCAAAGGAATATTTTGGCCTAGTTTGGTGCCAACTGGCTTAATAGTTTCAGAGGAGAATATCGTTGAATGTGTTTTCAAATAGGGTCCAATGTTAAAACTATGTTTCCCGCTGGTGGCCATTTGAATATCGCTCGGATCTGAAAAACAGCTTTTTGTAAGGAACCATCAAAAGACTATTGTGGCCAAGTTTGGTGCCAATTGGCTTGGTAGTTTCTGAGAAGAAGATCTTTGAATGTGTTTTCCCATAGGGTCAAATGTTAAAACTATGTTCCCCGCTGGCAGCCATCTTGGATATCGCCTAGACCTGAAAAACAGCTTTTTCTTAAGGGACCACCAAAGGACTATTGTGGCAAAGTTTGGTGCCAACTGGCTTAATAGTTTCAGAGGAGAAGATCTTTGAATGTGTTTTCCCATGTAGGGTCCAATGTTAAAACTATGTTTCCCACTGGCAGCCATCTTGAATTTCGCGTGGACCTGAAAAACAGCTTTTTTGTAAGGGACCACCAAAGGACTATTGTGGCCAAGTTTGGTGCCAATTGGCTTAATAGTTTCAGAGGAAAAGATCATTTAATGTGTTTTCCCATAGGGTCCAATGTTAAAACTATGTTTCCTGCTGGCGGCCATCTTGAATATCGCGCGGACCTGAAAAACAGCTTTGTTGTAAGCAACCACCAAAAGACTATTTTGGCCAAGTTTGGTGCCAATTGACTCAGTAGTTTCAGAGAAGAAGATCTTTGAATGTGTTTTCAAATAGGATCCAATGTTAAAACTATATCCCCCGCTGGCGGCCATCTTGGATATCGCCCTGACCTGAAAAAAACAGCGTTTTCGTAAGGGACCACCAAAGGACTATTGTGGCCAAGTTTGGTGCCAATTGGCTTCGTAATTTTAGAGAAGACGATCTTTGAATGTGTTTTCACATAAGGTCCAATGTTAAAGCTATGTTCCCCGCTGGTAGCCATCTTGGATATCATGCGGACCTGAAAAACAGCTTTTTCGTAAGAGACCACCAAAGGACTATTGTGGCCAACTTTGGTGCCAATTGGCTGAATAGTTTCAGAGAAGAAGATCTTTGAATATGTTTTCCCATAGGTCCAATGTCAAAATTATCTTCCCCGCTGGCGGCCATCTTGAATATTGCTCGGACCTGAAAAACAGCTTTGTTGTAAGGAACCATAAAAAGACTATTGTGGCCAAGTTTGGTGCCAATTGACTCAGTAGTTTCAGAGAAGAAGATCTTTGAATGTGTTTTCCAATAGGATCCAATGTTAAAACTATATCCCCCGCTGGCTGCCTTCTTGGATATCGCCCTGACCTGAAAAAAACAGCTTTTTCGTAAGGGACCACCAAAGGACTATTGTGGCCAAGTTTGGTGCCAACTGGCTTAATAGTTTCAGTGGAGAAGATCTTTGAATGTGTTTTCCCATAGGGTCCATTGTTAACACTATGTTTCCCGCTGGCAGCCATCTTGAATTTTGCGCGGACCTGAAAACAGCTTTTTTGCAAGGAACTACCAAAGGACTATTGTGGCCAAGTTTGGTGCAAATTGGCTGAGTACTTTCTGAGAAGAAGATCTTTGAATGTGTTTTCCGATAGGGTCCAATGTTAAAACTATGTTCCCCGCTGGCGGCCATCTTGGATACTGCTCAAACCTGAAAAACAGCTTTTTCGTAAGAGACCACTGAAGGACTATTGTGGCCAAGTTTGGTGCCAATTTGCTTCGTAATTTTAGAGAAGAAGTTCTTTGAATGTGTTTTCCCATAGGGTCCAATGTTAAAACTATGTTCCCCGCTGGCGGCCATCTTGGATATCGCGCGGACCTGAAAAACAGCTTTTTCGTAAGGGACCACCAAAGGACTATTGTGGCCAAGTTTAGTGCCAATTGGCTTAATAGTTTTATATCCCAATCAGTTCTAATGATAATGATAAAACCCAATTGCAATCGATTCATATGTTTCAAATGTGAAAGTAATCGAGTTTTTAAAGAATCGATCTTAATTAAATGTAAGATCGATCGCAAATGTGAATGCGGTCTTATTTGTATATAGTTTCTATGACCTCGTTCACATTAACAATAAATTAAACTTGGGTTTTACCCACAGTAGAATTGTTAAAAAGGGATAAAAAGGGAGATCAGTCTAATGAACAGTGGAGAAAGACTTGGTGTAAAAAAAACTAAAGAAGAAAAAAAAATGTTTAAAGGTGTATAAGTTCTATCCAGTTTACAATGCAAAATATAATGACCGAAAATCTATTTTATTTTTTTGTTGAGTTAAGCCTTATCACAAAGCTATGAGTATATCTGGGTAGTATAAGAATGTTGCATTGTTGTTAGACCCGAATTGGTGCATCTTTTTAGAAGCGATGATACTTTTGATTACCGAATCTCTATGTTGACATTTAGGTGTATAAGAGCTTTATGATTCTGAATAACAAGGAAGCGTAGCATTCTGATATAGGTCAATACAAATAACGTGCTCGTGTTTCATAAGGATATTGGTTGTAACAAATAACTTGGACATGTTCTGTAAGTAGAGTGGTTGTAACAAAATAACTTGGACATGTTCCATAAGGATATTGGTTGTAACAAATAACTTGGAAATGTTCCATAAGGATATTGGTTGAAACAAATAACTTGGACATGTTCCATAAGGATTTTGGTTGTAACAAATAACTTGGGCATGTTCCGTAAGGATATTGGTTGAAACAAATAACTTGAACATGTTCCGTAAGGATATTGGTTGTTGGTTGAAACAAATAACTGGGACAAATTGTTCCGTAAGGATATTGGTTGCATCATCATAACAAGCCCATTCTGCCATGAATCTTACTAGAGACATTTTTTTTTGTAGCGAATATGTGAAATCCGTTGAACCTATATTGATACGTCTGGATATTTACATACTCATTTACATTTAGTTTACATGTATTTGCATATGTTTCTACCCTTGATATTTTTTTTTTGAATTATTATCTAATTATTGTGTTTATTTCTACTTTTGAAAGTAAATATATCAGTATAGAGCTTAAGGTGGCTCACTCATCACACTTTTTAATTTGTGTCAAATATCGGAACCCCTCTCAGGTATTCTCCAGTTTAATGGCTTAGAGAATTTCGCACACGGACCCCAACTTTTTATTTTTTTAATGTCTTTTATTAATCAAATTAAGACACCTGACAAATTTTCATAAAATTCTTGATATAACTTTCTAGCTTTTAGACAAATAATAGTCATAATGTTAAATTAAGGGAAAATCCAGAGAAATCCATTTCCCGCCAAAATTTTAATGTCTTCTGGATGTGTTAATAGCACACAAACCAATATATTTCTTTTTACCATTTCATTTAGTCTACAATGCTCATTGAAGATTCATTGAAGATCTTATGGTGGCTTTGAGTTGTTATTACTCCCCTTTGGGTCGTTGTCTCTTTGACACATTCCCCGTTTCCCTTCTTTTTTCTATCAATCAATTTAAATAGGTTTAAAAAAAATCCTTGATATGAACAATATCAGGAGTGAGCCTCCTTAAGTACTAACGTACATGAAGACGCCAGTTCTTAACGAATTAAACATAATATGCAAAGATTTGTATGAATAAGATACAAATGGTTTTTCTTCCATTTTCAGTTTTTTTTTCTTTTTTTCAGAAATGTTAAATCAGTCCATGCTTTCTTTTCCCAATAGCACAGACATAAAATCATGTCATCAGACAGTACCTATCTACAATTCTAATACAGTAAACCAGTTTTAAAGCAAATCATTCGAGGATTTCCGACGTCACGTTCTATCTTTATATACGGCGTCACATTTTTGTCAAAATTTTTACATGTCATTTTGATTTCAAATGTCTCTCCCGAAAAACGAAATCGGTGACCTCCAAATTTTTTTACATTAATATGTTTCTCAGCACATTTAAAATGTATATTAAGTTTTTTGAAGAAATCTATGTATTGGTTTTACTTTAAAGTGGCATTTAAAAAGAAATTTAACGGTTTCTTTTACGATTTTTACGTTATTTCTTTGTTATTCAGATTGTTTCAGCTTCTAACTTTTGGCAGCGGCAGCTGTCATGAAAAAACTAAGTCGGTTACCCCCAATTTTTTTTTTTCGATATATCTATGTAATTTGATAATATCTATCATCATGCAAAATTTTAAAAATTTCTACGAGATATTTTTTTACTGACTCTTCACCTTAAAGCATGCACTGCTTTTCCAAGAATTATACAAAGTCTTCATGTTTTCATACTTTATACAAATGAAGTTTTATAATATTGCATAATAGTATTCTCTAATTTCTTTTTTCTGTTCAATATTCAAGTTTCCAAAACCAAGTGGACACATTTACATTTGATTTTATCTGCACTGAAGAGACATAAGTTGTCGAAATGCGCATATGCAGAAAGTAAATTCACAGTAACTTCGGTACTCATTAGTGAGTGAAGATTTGTCTCATAAAATTTCCTGCCAAATCTTTTCAGAATACAAACTTCTATATTTCATATCAGGTAATTAGAGAAACAGATCCTGCAACTTATAAATAACGTAAAATAAACTTTCAAATGTTTAAGCTTTCAATCATTTGCAAACATTAATAATTACATTTCAAGCAATTCATTTCCATAGGAACATCTATCGTGTGGAGTATCAATGTGAAATTGTACATTTGACCACATGACCACCTAGCAGATGAATTGTAAAAATAGAATCCCAATGTACATTGTGTACTTTCCTTTTGATTTCAGTTTTAAAATGCAATTGTAAGAATTGAATGCATTATTTTGAAGTTTCATTAGTATTATGAAAGTGTTGACCACGCACAAATTTTCAACATGAAGCACTACAGAATAATGCATTCCATTCTTAATTATATCCCCCCTTTGTTGGAGGTATATAGTGTTCATGGTGTCCGTCCGTCTGTCTTTCTGTACATAAAAGCTTGTATCCACTAGACTCCTCCTAAACTATTGGAATTTCATGAAACTTATGTAGCAGCTTAATTACATATTGTAGTTGTGCACTGCACTTTTTGTTTCCCAATAATTCCTTTTTTCCAAAATTTTGCCACGTTTTTGACTTTGTCATTTGAGCCCAACGCAACCATATGGTGACCAGCTGGTATCCACTACTCACTCTTCGACCACTGATTCGAATTTCATGAAACTTACGCAGAAGCTTAATTACATATTGTAGATGTGCACTGCGCTTTTTGTTTTCCAATAAATCCTTTTTTCCATATTTTTAACATGTTTTTGACTTTGTCATTTTAGCTCAATGCAAACCATATGATGACCAGCTGCATGGTTTCCACTACTTCTCTTTGACCACTGATTCAAATTTCATGAAACTTATGCAGGCGCTTAATTACACAATGTAGATGTGCACTGCATTTTTTGTTTTCCAATAATTCCCTTTTTCCCAGATTTTTCACATGTTTTGGACTTTGTCATTTTAGCTAAATGAAAATCACCTGGTATCCACTACTCCTGCTAGACTACTAATTTGAATTACATGAAACTTGTGCAGGAGCTTAATTACATATTGGAGATGCACTTTTAAACTTTTTGTTTTCCAATAGTAACCCTTTTTCAAGAATTTTGACATGTTTTGGACATTGCCATTTTAGCTCGATGCGAAAAGCAGGTTTCCACTACTTTTCCTAAACCAGTGATTCAAATTGCATGAAACTTATATGCAGGAACTTATTAACATATTGTAGACAATTCCGCTATGTATTTTATGTCCAATAATCCATTTTTACAGATGCCAAGTTTAAGAAAATTAGAAAGAGGTGGGGGCAGGGGTATCCGTGGCCCATTAGGCAACAGTAACTCTAGTTTAACTTCAAGTGATGAATTCATTATAAATCAACTACCGGTAGTTCTTGTTGTAAAATTACAAAATTAAACAAGACTTACCTTGGTTAAGTCGATGTTTGATTTGAATTTTATGAGTTGTATAAATATTAAATACTAAAGGGATTAAATGAGATAGTGCTGCGCATGTCTGAACTTCAGTCTTCAAAGCAAAATTTTTATCATTATAAAGATCAAACAAACTGCAGTAATAAAATCAACAAGATGTGTTTTGTGAAAAACTCATGTCCCCGAATGGAAGTTAAGAAGAAAAATTTAGCACATTGAACAATTATTTAGTGCTACTGACCCCCTCGAATCATTATCCAAACATTAAGAAAACAATTTCACTCCCCCCCGCCCTTTGATACATTTTTAACTAACTCATTGAGTTTCTGTCTATCGGTGTTATCAGTAATCTGATCATTTGATTGCACCAGGATTTCCATATACTGTTTCAATACTGGTTCTCCCTAAAAGTGGAGAAATATATAGAAGATATGAATTACATCTATTTTAGTAACATCCATCATCACTGATATATATGTTTGTACTAATATGACCCCTGGCTCCAGTTGTCATTTCAACAACCGATATCTCAGGAAAAATTGCAGTATGATGGGAAAATCAGATTTTATGAATGAAAAATTGTTTTGTAAGGTTATACTTCAGGCGGACAAGTAGTTCACAAAAATTGTCTCCCTTGTAAATCTGTTTACCTGCCACCTGCTCAAATAAACAAGATGTGTGATGACACAGCCACGGTAAAAACAAAATCAAATTTCTAACATTTGCAGTATTTTTTACATTTCACACACGATGTATCTTGGTGTGATGTATCATGGTGACTTCAAGATGAAGAACAACAATAAAAGCGTTGTACCTTTGCTTGTTTTTTTACCATGTATTTGTAGAGACTTTGTCTCATGTGCATTTACTCCATATCCTTTTATTCACCATCTTATGCTGCAACAATCGCTGTATGGTACAGATATATGAGAAATATACAATTGTGGTTGATTAATTCATAAAACATTGTTTTAAAACCAACGCTATCTGATAGCCAAAATTGTATGATAATAAAGAAAAAATTCTAGCAACCCTCAAACGCCATGGGCGGAAACAAAATTTAGGAGTATTATTAAATATATAATTATGTAGAAACCATATGAAATTGATTTCTGCATATGGCCTTTTTCAGGATCCAGTTTTTTCAAGTTTTTAAGTAGGGAGAAAATGGACTTTTCATTATATTTTTAGCCCGTGAGCGATTTGTACTCACAGTGAAACAAATATATGGGGCAATTAAAGGAGCATGTATTACTTTTAGTATTTTCACTTCTTTAAATTTCAAGATTTTCGCACACGTGTTAACTAGTATTTGAAGTGTAATATAAGGGTGGTTACCATTTGGTATTCTATTAGGGTGATTTGTTGACAGTTTCGTTTTTATTCAAAGTTGATTCCCGAAAGAAACCTCAGAAAGAATGAATAGAAAATAAAAATTCGATCATGTTTGAACTTTTATTCTGGAGAAACGCTAAAAAGGGCAGACCTAAAAATTTGCACATGGATTAACAGAGATATGGGCAATCCGTATACAAATTTTGGCTGAAATCTAAAGATGGCCTTTTGGGGGATCCACTTTGAAAGACGGACACGAAATTGATCGTTTATGCCGATTTGCGCATTGTATGTGCATCTATACTTTCACATGCAGCAATCAACGTTGTTTTCATATAAATTCAAAATATACGAATTGGAAATAACTTTTATAATTATGCATCTATCGTAAACAATCCAAAAGTAACATTTCTACCTCATTTAAACGAGAGCTCAATTTCTTTTGTTCTATTTCAACCACTTTCCCGCCTGACTTGTGAATGAATGTTTAATGTACGGCGGGAAAACCACTCCCTTTGACCTCTGAGAATAGTTTCATTTGATCAAATGAAACATACGATTACACACGACCGATGTGTGTACACAGCGGAATCAATGGATATTATAAATACAGATCATTTTAATGTCCAGCTATCTAACGTGGACAACTTGATGATATTATGCCGTAATGAACTTCATTTTATCTGTTGTGTACTACACATCTAAGCTTTATCCAAGGCCATAATTTATCAAGTTTTTTGTGTATAAATTGACTTAAAAATTCCCGCCAACATACAGGCAATTATGAATGAAAATAATGCGGTTTCTTTGTTTTGCCATGCCTCCTGTCATACAGTCACAAAAATCAATAATATGACAATCAAGGATTAATGATAATGTAGCATGTATTCAAGTGATGTTATTAATGTTTGTAGAATGAAAAAAAAAAACCACAAAGGTCTACAGCTTTTAATTCGCAAATTCGTTCAAAATAATTATCAAGCAAAATTTGGCCAGTTATAGCGATTTGAAAGGCTTAAAACTTCTTAAAAGGTCCCCTATGTGGTCGCCTTTTCAGAAGTTTTTACGCTTTCAAATTGCAATGACTGGCCGAATCGCTCAATAATATATATTATTATTTTATACATTTTCACAGCCGGTTATTACGAGATCCAAAGCAGGGCCATTACAGCCAGAAAACAGGGCATTAATACAGGGCCATTATTGATCACGTGACACAGATGTTTATTAGGAGATTTAAAGAAACTGTTCTCAGTTCATACCACTATTTACTTTTATCAATTTTACCCGATGTAGTTTTATGTTCATGAAATAGACCATATTTCTTTTTGTACTTCCGCGTTAAACCCTAATGCAGTTGTATGGAGAATAATTTTTTTTTGTTTCAAATATTTGACACTACTTGTGTCACTTTGGTCATCTTGTGGCATCGTCGTTTTCCGTCCCACTTTTTTAGCTCACCTGACCCGAAGGGTCAGTGTGAGCTATTACCATCACAGCTCAGTCGTCCGTCCGTCCTCCATTAACTTTTCACCTTTTAACTTAATCATCTTCTCCTCTGAAACCACTGAAGCAAATTCAACCAAACTTTACAGGAATGATGTACTAAAGGTTCTTTACAAAGGTTGCTCATTTCCTTCCGATTCAACAAAAAACTTGGCTGCCTGGGCACGGAAGATTAGGACTCTATGAGAAAATTATATTTTCATGTCCTCCTCTACAACAACTGAAGCAAATTCAACAAAACTTTACAGTAATGATGTAAGGAAGGTCCTTTACAAAGATTGCTCATTTCGTTCTGATCCGATAAAAAACATGGCCGCCAGCGCGAAACTTAGGTTTAACAAAAAAATCATATTTTCATCTTCTCCTCTGATTTTAACCACTGACGGAAATTCAACAAACTTTACAGGAATGATGTTCTAAAGGTCCTTAACAAAGACTGCTCATTTTGTTCTGATCCGATAAAAAAATGGCCGCCAGAGAAGAACATACTTTAACATTGGAACCTATGGGAAAATCACATTTTCATCTTCTCCTCTTAAACCACTGAAGCAAATTCAACCAAACTTTACAGGAGTGATGTACTAAAGGCCCTTTACAAAGATTGCTCATTTCATTTCAATCCGATAAAAAACATGGCCGCCAGCACAGAACGTAAGTTTAACATTGGACCCTATGGGAAAAATCACATTTTCATCTTCTCCTTTGAAACCACTGAAGCAAATTCAACCAAACTTTACAGGCATTATATCCTAAAGGTCCTTAACAAAGATTGCGCATTGTGTACCGATCCGATAACAATGGCAGCCAGCAAGTTTAACATTGGACCCTATGGGAAAATCACATTTTCATCTTCTCCTCTGAAACCACTGAAACAAATTCAACCAAACTTAAGGGAAAGGATGTACAGAAGGTACTTTACAAAAATTGCTCATTTCATTTCGACCCGGCAAAAAGCATGGCCTCCACTGCAGAACAAAGTTTTAACATTGGAGCCCCGATGAGAAAACCATCCTTTACGTCATCTTCTCTGAAACTATTCAAGCAAATTTAACTAAATGTATAGAAGGTCCTTTGCAAAAATTGCTAATTTCAATAGGATCAGACTAAAAACATGGATGCTAATGGAGAACATATCTAAATATTAAACCCCATTGGTAATAAAAACATATTTTTGATCATGCATGGCATAGAAGCATTTTGTCAGGTGAGCGATACAGGCTCAGTCTCTGAGCCTCTAGTTTTCGTTACATTTTTCTTAGCAACCACAAATCACAGCCACTTTTTTGTATGTGACTTTTGTATGGGTTCCATATTGCGCTTATTGAATTCAGGTCTGTCAGGCATCTACTTCCTGTTTACAGACTTGGAATATTTTCAACATGTCAATGGTCATTCGTAACACTTTTCTCAGCAAGTACAAATCACAGCCACTTGAAATTTTGTATGTGACTTAAGTATTTGGTCTCATATTGCACTTATCTAATTAAGGTCTGTCGCAGATGTACTTCCTGTTTACCGACTTGGAGTATTTTGTACTGTCAATGGTAAAAATTTTCGTAACACTTTTATCAGCAACTACATATCACAGCCACTTGAAATTTTGTATGTGACTTAAGTATGGAGTCCCATATTGCGCTTATCAAATTCAGGCCTGTTGCACATCTACTTCCTGTTTACCGACTTTTTCAACGAATACTGTCAATGGTAAAAATTTTCGAAACACTTTTCTCAGCAGCTACTTATCACAAGAGAATCTATGAAAAGTCGAAGTCAAATTATCTCCCCTTTCTGGTTTTGGACAATATTTATATTCCTCCATGCACATCTCCATATAGTGTCCTTCCTTTGTGTAAAGTTTCATAAAAATCCTTCCAGTGGTTTAAGAGGAGTTGCGCTTACGAGGTAACCCATACATAGGGAATCTATGAAAAGTCAAAGTCAAACTATCTCCCCTTGCTGGTTTCGGACAATAATTATATTCCTTCATGCACATCTCCATATAGTGTCCTTCCTTTGTGAAAAGTTTCATTAAAATCCTTCAAGTGGTTTAAGAGTTGGGCTTACAAGAAGTTTGGACAGACGGACGGACAGATGGACGGACAGACGGACAAACGGACAGACAGACAGGGTGATTCCTATATACCCCCCCCCCCAAACTTTGCTGCGGGAGTATAATTACAACAGTGTTGCAAAAGTCGTAAAAAGTGCAGATTTACAGCAAAGTTTGTTTACATTCTACACCCGTAGAATGAATGTAAGTAAAAAACACAATTACTTTAATTTGTACTAACTAAAAGACAACTTCGAAAAATGTTTAAGTCAAAGTGAACACACGTACACACTGCTCAGAAGCGCACTGAAGTTCAGACATGCGCAGCACTATCTCATTTGATCCCAGAAGTGTTACACGAAATAAAATCTTTATTCAAACACTTTGTTTAAATCTGGTTTTGTCTAGAATAAAGTTGTCTCGCCACACATATCATACCTTGCTTGTTCCTGTCTATGACCTTTTTGGACAAGTTTTTTACAAGACAGGTGAACATGTACAATAAGCGGTATTTACCCTGTCAATATTTTATCTACTCTCATTCATCACATGCATGGTTTAGGGAATAGTGTTTAGGTTTATTTGTTGGAACTGTATATTATAAATGCTCCTGAATATTTCATTTTTGTATGCTTCTATTTACTGTAATGGTGAATGGGTCATTTTCTGTTTTCCTAGCATGAATAAATTGTTGACATAGGATATGTCTTGCCAGCCCCATGCATCGCTTGTATCTGCACATTGATCTACAGCAGCAGCCATTCTTTAGAAAGCTTAGTTCAAAATGTGTGCACAATCTGCTTGCTAAAATCTTGATGTCATCTTTCATTAATGATTGACTGAGCGGTCAAGACCATCATTTGAATGTCCAATCAGTATGCACTCCTCAAGATGCAACTGCATGTCAAATAAAAGTGGCTAGGATGAACAGTAATAAACATTTCAGAATTTCTAAATCAGTGGAGCATAACATCTGAGACATCAACAAAACATGCCAGTACTGATCACTAATGCAACTGCATACCAAATATCAATGGGCTATATCATTTGTGGTTGATGTTAAAACAGATACAAGAAAAAAACATTTGATAACTTCCCAATTTTAACTTCCCAATTGTGAATTTTCCCTTTCTGAGCAGCAATATACCTACCTCTCCGGCCTATGGAGTGTACATTTCACAGCTGATTCGTTACTGTTGGCATGTAGTTTATACAGCTATTTTTTTAAAAGAACAAAAGCACTGTCCCAAAAGTTGCTAAGTCAGGGATTTGTTCAGCCTTTGTTGCTTTCATCCCTTAAGAAATTTTATGGCCGTCACCATGATATCATTGACAGATATGACGTGTCTGTGTCCCAAATGAAAACGGACATTTTCAGCTAGATTTCACGTCTTCACGGATTTGACATAACCGGTTTTGACTCAACCCTGGATTGACTCACTGATAGTGTGACGGGTACCGCTAGCGGAGCAGAACATGCTTACCCTTCCGGAGCACCTGATGTCACTCCCAGTTTTCATGGCAGTTCACACTATGAGTGCCTTAGTTTTTAATGTCGTCTTTTTATTTCCGTGCTTGTAGCTGCCTCACGTCCTTGTTTTGTCATAGTTTTTCTCTGTTGCCGTTTTTGCCATGTCTTCGGATTTCGATTTTTGTAGTCTTCGCTTCCCTTGTTCCTTCGGTATTCTACTGCCGTTGTTTGATAAAAAGTGCAATATGTCAAAGTCAGTGGAGCATGATGCCTGGGGCAAGGTCATTAAAAGCAACTAAAATTGATCTGCACTGATATTTATGCAACTGCATATCAAACAGCAATGGGCTACCATAAGTGGTTGATGCAAGAAAAAACTTTGACAATTGTGAACGCTGCCATCTCTCTTGCCCCCGTTGCCTCCACAGGAATCACAATACCTTTCGTCAAAGGCTTGACAAAAAACTTTTTGAACATTTGATAAAAAATGAAAAATGTTAAAGTTGAAGAATGACTGCAGCGGCATAGACATTAAATGCCACTTAAACTGATCTGCACTGATGCTAATGCAATGCCATGCCAAATATCATAAACTGTTGACGCAAAATATATCTTGCCTGCCCTATGTTGTATTGCTTGAATCTGCACATTGACCTACAGCAGCAGCCATTATATCAAAATCTGAGTCTTCAGCTATGTGCACTTACTGCTTGCTGAAATCTTGATGTGATCTTTCATACATGACTAAGGGTCAAGGTCATCATTTGGATGTGCAATCAGTGTGTACTCCTCAAGAGGCAACTGAACGTCAAATATCATATTGGCTAGGATGAACAGTAATAAACAATTCAAAATTCATATTTAGTTTCAGTGGAGGTTGACTGTGGGGGCATAGGCAGAAAACGCCATTGAAACTGATCTACACTAATGCTAATGCAACTGCATACCAAATATCAATGGGCTATCATGATTGGTTGATATTAAACAGAAGCAAGTTTAAACTTGACATTTGATAAACAGTGCAAAATTTCTAAGACAGTGGAGCATGAATGCAGAGGCATAGACATAAAATGCTACTGAAACTGATCTGTATCAAAGCTTATGCATCTGCATACAAAATATCAATGGTTTATTATGACTGGTTGATGCTAAATAGATACAAGTAAACAAGATGTGTTTGTGCAACACTATGGCCCCCAGTAGCAGCCATGTCTAAAATACAAAATTAATGCTAAAATTGCTATCAGTAGAAATTAAGGTTAAGTAGACCTTTGTATCAAGCTCCATTAGATCTATTCACATATAGAATATCAAGCCTCTTGCATTTGTAATTAACTAGCTAAAAGCAACATTCAGATTTTGACCTTTCGACCTCTGTGACCTTGACCTTTCATCTGACCTTAATGAAATTTGCATAATGGTGTTCGGCTTTATATGACCATTACACAGGCCAAATATGAAGGTCCTATCACACCTGGTTGAAAAGATATCGCCAATGTTTAAGTTTTCAAATATTCACTCAGTGACCTTGACCTTCCATCTGACCCAAATGCTTTTGGTGGATTTGTACTAAGCTCCATTAGATCTATTCACATATAGAATATGAAGCCTCTAGCAATTGTAATTAATGAGCTACAGGAAAATCTAGATTTTGACCTTTAAACCTCTGTGACCTCGACCTTTGACCTGACCTAAGTGAAATTTTCATAATGCTGTTAAGTTTCATATAACCAATATACAGGCCAAATATGAAGGTCCTATCACATCTGGTTGGAAAAATATAGGCAATGATGTTTTCAAATTTGCACTCAATGACCTTGACCTTTGACCTGGCTGAATTTTTTTGGTGGATTTGTACTTAGCTTCATTAGATCTCATATATGGAATATAAAGCCTCCAGCAATTGTTATTAACGAGCTATAGTAAAATCTAGATTTTGACCTTTTGACCTCTTAACCTGACCTCAGTGAAATTTGCATAATGCTGTTAAGTTTCATATGACCAATATACAGGCCAAATATGAATGTCCTATCACATCTGGTTGAAAAGATATAGGCAATGTTAAAGTTTTCAAATTTGCACTCGGTGACCTTGACCTTTGACTTAACCCTAATCTTTTTGGTGGATTAATATTGTGATTTGTTAGATCTATTCACATATAGAATATCAAGTCTCTAGCAATTGTAATTAACGAGCTATAGCAAAATCTAGATTTTGACCTTTTGACTTCTGTGACCTTGACCTTTGACCTGACCTTAGTGAAATTTGCATAATGGTGTTCAGCTTCACATGATCAATACACATACCAAATATGAAGTTCCTATCACATCTGGTTTAAAAGTTATAAGCCAGGTTAAAGTTGCAGACAGACAGACAGACATACAGACAGACAGGGCAAAAACAATATGCCCCCGATCTAAAGATCCGGAGGCATAAAAATCTTAAAAGACTTGATAAACAGCGCAAAATTTTGAAGTCAGTGGAGCATGACTTCAGGAGCATAGGTGTTAAATGCCACTGAAACAGAACTAGAGCTGTCACCGAATGGCAACCAATTATGCCCCCGCTCATTGAACCCCGAATCGATATGGCAAATGTAAATTTAAGTGTGTGTTGACACAAAAAACGTTTTCACACAGTAAAAGTTATGGACACAATGATGTACCTCCCCTTTTTTCCAAAAAAACAAAAAATTAAAGGGAAGTTCTGAGCAAAAAAATCAATTCTATGGTTGAATTTTCTTTTAAAATTTCATCCTTTTTGAGGCACTTTGAACTTTCCTGCCTTTTTTACAGTTACCAAGGCAACGGCAGCCAATTTGAAAATTCAGAGACCCAAAATCATTTCATTGGGTGCTAGACATCCTTCCTGTAAAGTTTCATCAAATTTGAGGCTCTCTGAATTTCCCGCCTATTTTCAGTTTCCATGGCAACCGCGGCCATTTTGAATATTCCAAAAGATATGTGTGTACATCTACTTTTTTCAATTCTTTGGGTGAATCTTCCTGTAAAATTTCATCCTTTTTGAGGCACTTTGAATTTTCCTGCCTTTTTGCAGTTACCAAGGCAACGGCAGCCATTTTGAAAATTCTGAGACCCAAAATCATTTCATTGGGTGCTAGACATCCTTCCTGTAAAGTTTCATCAAATTTGAGGCTCTTTGAATTTCCCGCCTATTTTCAGTTTCCATGGCAACCGCGGCCATTTTGAATATTCCAAAAGATATGTGTACATCTACTTTTTTTGTAAGTAAGTTTCCTTTGAAGAAGTTGGAATTTGTTTACGAACTTTCTAAACAAAACATGAATAGTTGTAAATTTAATTCGTACGGACGGACAGACGAACGGACGGTCATGAACGAACTGATTGATGGACGGACGGATGGATGGACGGATGGACAAGGGTAAAACAATATGAATCCCGACTTTTCATCGCGGGGCATAAAATACTTGAATATTTCATAAACATTGCAAATTATGAAGTCAGTGGAGTATGACTGAAGGTATATAGACATAAAATGTCACAGAAACTAGTCTTTATGCAACTGCATACCATACATCAATGCGCTACCATGACTTGTTATGTTATAGAAATGCAAGATTAAACTTAAACATTTGATAAAAAGTGGTATGTTTCACAGTTAGTAGAACATGACTGCAGGACCATAGACATTAAATGCCACTTAAACTGATCTGTACTGATGTTAATACAACTGCATACCAAATATTAATGAGCTACAATGAGTGGTTGAGTAAAACAGACACAAGAAAAAACATACACTGGATAAAAAAAAACAGTGCAAAATTTCAAAGTCAGTGGAGTGTGACTGCAGGGGCATAGACATGAAACCCCACTGAAACTGATCTGTACTAATGCTAATGCAACTGCATGCATACCAAATATCAATGGGCTATCAAGAATGGCTGATGTTAAATAGACCCAACATAAAACTTAAACAATTGTGAACACAGCCGCCCTTGTTCCTGCCACCAGAATCACCATACCTAAGTTACACCTTTTTGCAAGTATTGTCGTAGGCTCGACAACAAACAAGGCTACCATGACTGGTTAATGTTAAAGAGATCTAAGAAATAACTTGAACATTTGATAAAGAGTGAAAAATTTCAAAGTCAGTGAAGCATGACTGCAGGGGCATAGACATTTAAACTTATCTGCACTGATGCTAATGCAATTGCATATCAATATCATTGTGCTACCATGAGTATTTGATGTTAAACAGACGCAAGAAAAAATTCAAACAATTGTGAATACTGCCGCCGTCGCCGTTGCTGGAATTACTGTACCCAAGTCTAGCCTATTTCAACTTTGTCAAAGGCTCGACAAAAACTGTAGAAAGAATTGTGTGGACATACCAAGTATGCAGCCCTAAAGAATGTACAAGCAAATTCAAAACAGTATCCTCTACAACTTTTCATCAGAGCGCATAAAAATTTAACATTTATCCTGTTTAAAAACTTTTAAACAGTCCCATTACGATTTGCTAGGCTATCGAACATGACTTTTTCCTTGCAACAATAAATTTGTGGACATGTCCATTCGATAATATGAGTGATGCATTCATGCAGGAGACTCTTACCCTGTCCACACACTTAAACACACTCCTTAGGGAGTTGATATGAACATGTCCATTCAATTTCTGATAGTTGTATCAGTTAAATGTATTATGATATTTGCATATCATTACCTATACATTTCCTTTGCCCCATTGTCCTGAGAGGATATCTACTATTGTAAAGCAGGTAATTTTCACAGCTGCCAAATTTCGCAATTCATTCCCGAAATAGAGGTATTCAATTTTAGCAATCATTAATATCTGGAAATGAATAATTGTGTGAATTACAAGCATGTATAAAGATAAACTTACTTTTATTTCGTGGGTTTAAATATCGTCGCTTCATAAATACAGGGAAAATTAAAACTTCATGGAAATAACCCGCTATACAGTATAAATTAGACTGATAAATATTTAGTGTATTACCACAATAGTGACAACAAAATACTTACTACAAACATTTATATCCACATAATTACTTGTATCTGGTCTACATGCAGGAAAGCTACAAAACCAAGGACATTGGTTACATGTGGCGTTACTGAGCCCTATTTTGTTGGTCAATATGCATTCCCATCTTCCTGCATGATCTACATTAATTTGGTCAATAACATAAGATGTGTGATTTTTTTTGTAGTTTACAAGTTTCTCATTATGCTTCTTTACTTTTCCACCCCGATCCTTATGTTTCCATTTGACCGATTTTACTAGTAATATTGATGGACATATGGATGTAAATACTGAGGTAAATATTGATGTAAATTCACATTCAATTTCTAGCCTTTCTCCTTCAATCACTGTTACAGGTTTTCCACTGTTAATAGGTACAATTAGATCCTTTCTATATATTACGTCAGTGTTTTTCACATACGGTCTAACTATAAAAAAATAAAAATAATGATATAAAATAACATAAGTCATGTGTGATCTTCACTCGGAATTATATGAATATTTGCAAAGCACAGCATGATACAAATGCAACATCCTGAACATCGGTACATTTGGACAAATGTTGACACCAAACTTATATAATTATATAGTAAGGTTTATGAAAAGTTAAAAGTTTCCTAACCTCTAATACTCTAAAATTTAAGAAGACTCAAAGTCCTACAAGTATCACCTTAGACCTATTATACTGGCCATTTGGCTACCAATTCTAGATTAATAAGTAAACAAATTGCCGCTTAAAAATGTACAATACAGGTGTGGACAAAGTACAAGTGTGGACACAAAACAAGTATGGACACAATGATAAATCCTCAAAAAATCCTCAAGAAATAATGGGAAAAAATCAAAGCTATCATCAAACAGGAAGTAGATGAGTTACAGACTTGAAAAGGGGAGATACTATACAACTCACCATACTAAAGCTTTAGACCAAATATTAAATAATTACTACATAAACATGCTGAGAAATCCTTAAAAATTGCAACATATAGATATGATGGAGAAAAATCAAAGTAATCGTGAAACAGGAAGTAAATGAGTTACGGACTTGAAAAGAGGAGACACGTTAGAACTCATCATACTAAAGCTTCAGGCCAAATATCAAATCATTACTACATTACTACACAAGCTGAAAAATCCTTGACGAAAAAATTCCCTATATGGCTATAACTGGAAACAAGAGTAGACCCTAATACATGTCTCGCCCATCCCTGCTTGGCATCTGAATTGATGTTTTAAACAATAACTGACCTAATCAGAAAACTGAATATGCTCACTAAACTGTGAAATTTAATTCACTGACAAAAGCTATATAGCAGGCCATTAAATACTATTCAAAACCAACCCATATACAAAATATCATTGACCTACCACAAATACATACTGAGAAACTTAAAATGCCGACTAGACCATGAAATTGAGGTCAAAGACAAAAGTCATATGCCAGTCTGACATATTCTACCCAAAACCAAGCTTCTTACTAAATATCATTGACCTACCACTTACAACAGTTGAGAAATTAACCTATTCAGAACTAGAGGCTCACATGAGACTGTATCGCTCACCTGGTCACTGGTTTTGACACCTATAGACCACCCATTCATACTATAAATCAGTTCAGCAGATGTTAATTTTCATTCACGGATGAGGTACAAACTAAAAATCACAAACTTTGGAAGGGATCACCCATAGACAACTGTAACCAAGTTTGGTTCAAATTGGCTCAGTAGGTTCAGAGGAGAAGACATTTTAATGCATTTCCCATAGAGTCCCTATGTTAAACAATGTTCCACACTTGCGGCCATCTTGGATGAGGTAAGAACGTAAAAATCACAAACTTTAAAGGGGACCACCCGAGGACTATTGTGACCAAGTTTGGATCAATTTGGCCTGGTAGTTTCCGAGGAGAAGATATTTGGATGCATTTCCCATAGGGTCCCTATGTTAAACTATGTTCCCTGCTGGCGGCCATCTTGAATGAGGTATGAACATAAAAATCACAAACTTTGAAGGAAAACATCTATAGACTATTGTAACCAAGTTTGGTTCCAATTAGCTCAGTGGGTTCAGAGGAGAAGACATTTGAATGCATTTCCGATAAGTCCCTATGTTAAACTGTGCTCCACGCTGGCAGCCATCTTGGATGAGGTGAAAACGTAAAAATCACAATCTTTAAAGGGGACCACCCAAGGACTATTGTGACAAAATTTGGTCCCCATTGGCTCAGTGGTTTCAGAGGAGAAGATCTTTAAATGCATTTCCCATAGGGTCCTAATCCCCGCTGGTGGCCATCTTGGATGAGATGCGAACCTGCTGGACATATGCAGAAATTGTAGTTCTTGAAAACCTCAACACTTTTGCAATTCACATTTAACCTTTGTCTCAAACAGTTTTTGAAATAAAAGTAAAAACGTTCAAAAATTGTGAAAATTCAAAGAAAAAGCGGCAATAACTCCTATGTGTGTTGTCAGATTTTCTTCAAAATTGCAGGACATGTAGATCTTACTATGCTGACCATTTTTGTTATACAAACTTCACTTCTATCTTCTATCATTTTCAATATATAAAACCAGAAGTAACGAAAAACTCAAAATTTTACAGAAAAGGGGCAATAACTCCAAGACGGGTTAACAGATATTCTCCAAAATTGCAGGGCAGGTAGATCTCATCATGCTGATAATTTTTACTCCATGTCAGAATTTTGATATCTGAAATGGTTTTCGAGTAATTTGCAAAAAACAGCAATTTACCCCTATGTTCTATTTTTAGTAACAGCGGCCATGTTGTTTGGTCTACTGACATAAAAATCACAAATTTGAAAGAGCATACCCTGGTGATGATTCAGGCCAAGTTTGGTTAGGATTGGCCCAGCAGTTTCAGAGGAGAAGATTTTTGAATAAAAGCTAACGGACGGACGGACGGACGACGGACGCCGAGTGATGGCAAAAGCTCACATGGCCTTTGGCCAGGTGAGCTAAAAACTTATCGTGGTCATTAGACCGTAGAATTGAGGTCAAAGAAAAAAGTCATATGTCAGACTGGCATGTACTACCCAAGACCAACCTACATATTAAATATTATTGACCTACCACCTATTGTTATTGAGAAATTGACTTAAAGAAACTTAACATGGTCACTAGACCATAAAATTGAGGTCAAGGACAAAATGCATATGCCAAACTGGCATGTACTACCCAAGACCAACCTACATAATAAATATTAGGGACCTACCACTTCTAGTTATTGAGAAATGGACTTAATCAGACAAACTTTATATGGTCACTAAACCGTGAAATTGAGGTCAAGGACAAAAGTCATATGCCAGACTAACATGTAATACCCAAGACCAACCTACATAATAAATATTATTGACCTACCACCTATAGTTATTGAGAAATGGACTTAATCAGACAAACTTAACATGGTCACTAGACCGTGAAATTGAGGTCAAGGACAAAAGTCATATGCCAGACTGACATGTACTACTGAAGACCAAGCTATACACCATATATCATTGACCTACCACTTATAGTTATTGAGATATGGATCTTATCGGAGAAACATGACGTGGTCTCTAGAACCGTGAAATTGAGGTCAAGGACAAAGGTCATATGCCAGACTGACATGTACTACTCAAGACCAACCCATATACCAAATATCATTGACCTACCAATTATAGTTATTGAGATATGGATCTAATCAGAGAAACTTGACATGGTCACTAGACCGTGAAATTGAGGTCAAAGACAAAACTCATATGCCAGACTGACATGTACTACTCTAGACCAACCTATATACCACTTACAGTTATTGAGTTACGGATCTAATCAGAGAAACTTAACATGGTCACTGGACTGTGCAATTGAGGTCAAGGTCACATGAATTTATGTCCGTAAGGTAGCACTTGATTAGTACTACCACTGGGCCAAATATGATGCTCCTACTGCTAAGGGTTTTCAAAATATCCTGTATTATATCAAAAGTAAACGCCGTCGCCGTTGCCGTCATACTCTGCATGCCTATGTCTCGCTTTCGCGACTTTCGTCGCGGGAGAGACAACAATCAAAGTTAATGTCAAACAGGAAGTAGATGAGTTACGAACTTGAAAAGGGGAGATACCATACAACTCACTATACTTAAGCTTTCAACCAAATATCAAATCATTACTACATAAGCTGAGAAATCCTTGATGAAAACTTTCAATATACAATAAAGGGCTACGCCAAGCGCAGCATGATACGACCGCAGCAT